>JAASFV010000272.1:0-28322 GCA_023334015.1 Globisporangium paddicum
CCCCCCCCCCCCGCGTGGGACGAGCGTGCTGCTTGCTGGTGGCGGGCGCTGGACGAGTGCGCTCCGGCCTTCCCTTGCTCGCTGCCCCGGCTCGGCTCGGTACAGAACCAACACACACACACGCGCGTGCACGAGTGTCCGCCGCGCTTCAGTATGAAGAGGCGGATAAACGACCCGACCCAGGGCTTGTCTCTCTCTCTCTGAGAGTAAGATTGGAGCGCAACAGCCGCTGATTGGCAGAAAAGTAGTTTGCGCGAAGAGCCACACGAAACCGGCTCAATTTTAACAAACCTCTCAAAATTTATACTTGCGGCGAGTTGTTGCACTCTTGTTCATACCAAGTGTATCGAGCTGTAACCTGTGCGAGTTTATATTTGGATGCATGTGTACCACACCACGGACATGGCTGCTCTTCAAGCACCAAAAAAATGCCAAAAGAGCGGGTCTCGCTCTATCTCGCTCTATTTCCGCGGGCCATCTTGCGATTTGTATCCATCGCAGAACAGGCGCTGTATGCTCGAGGGAGGGAGAACACGGAAGAGCTCGCGCAGCTGCCCCCGTCGACCCCAGATCCAAGCACCATGCGATCGCCGAGGTGCTGCATGCGTGCATGTGTATGTGGGTGCTACAGTCTGGTTCAGATGTGCGTTAGCAAGCCTCAGTACGAGTCTTGATATGGTACCCATCCTCGTCCAATCCCCGAGATGGGATGAATGGATGCGACTGGATGGATGCTCTCATGTTGGTGTTGACGTCCTCGTGCTGGTGCTGTGGCAGGGTGGCAATCAGCTTCTCCTGTCAAGATGCAATGTATTTCAATGATAAACTCAAGGCGCCATGTGGCTCACGATGCGCCCCCATCTCGCTCACATGATTGTGCAGTTGGTTGGTTGACAGGATGGCAGCGGTGGAGGAACTGGTCGATCCGCGATGCGGCCCTGCAGCAGCAGATCCAGCTCGCTCTCTGTGATGCTGTTGCTCTCGGTCATGTACAGACGCCGTTCTTCCTGCATCAGTGCACGCAGGAAGCCTTCGTTTGGGATGATCACGCCTCGTCCGTTGCGCGTGTGGTTGAACGCCTGCACGAACGACCAGTGATTCGCGCGCATCAGATACATGATCACGAGCGTCGCTGAGCGAGATATCCCTTGTGTGCAGTGCACCAGCACGCGATAGGGCCGGCTTGGATGCGCTCCTGTTGATGCCACCGAGCTTTGTGATGACGCGCGCTTGGCTCGATTGATGAACTGGAAAGTCGAGTCGAAGAAGTTGCTGATGTCTGCCGTCGACTCGTCCTTGATCTTGACCTCGTGGTAGACCACACCCTTGCTCTCCAACACGTTGCCGAGATCGAGCGTTGCGTTGACGATGTGGGTGATCCCGAGATCCTCGATGACCTGCTGCGACTCCGCCTGCCACATGTTGCCGAGGTACAGAAACCCTTCGACAATCTCATTCGGGTAGTTCACGCGATGCACTCCGGATTGGATCACGCCAGTGCCCGAGGACGCTCGTGTAGTGTAGAAATGGTAGCGTTCACTGAACTTTGAGAAGCTGTCGCTGAGCGTCTTGACGCTTGCCACGAGTCCGTCGTCCACCAGCAGCCGTTGCAGCGTGTACATCCACGACTTGGTGTCGCGAAGCTGTGCTTGGTCTGCAATCAGAACGATGTCCCGCAGATTCCTCTTGCGCGGCGACAGGCTCACTAGATTCCGCTTGCCGATGCGGTCGATGTCTGCGAAGCACCTGCAGTCCGCGACGGGAGGGATGGAGATCGCGCCGAGCAGCGTCTCAGCCTCGAACGCCTCGCTGCCGCGCGCGTCGATGACGACCTCGCCCACGTAGAAGTTGTTGAAGAGCCACTGGCTGTCGACTGTGCCCGTTCGGATCGACCGCTTGCTGCTTGTGCTGCTGTCGCCACTGCTGGTGCGTCGGATGTTGCTGCTGTTGCCGCCCACTGAGGTGGAAATGGTAGCTGCATTGGCGCTCACTGAGCCCCTCATGGTCGGCGATCTGCTAGAGCTGCTGGCTGCTCTTGGTGGTTTGGTGGCGTCTTTGAAAATGAAGGAAGCCAAGTGGCGCAACTCGTTGCTCTTGCTGTTTCACGTCATCAGGCAGCTGGACACAGCTGATTGGTGGAAAAGAGCACGCAAGTTGAAGCTGACCTGCATGAATCTATATCCCGTAAATGATGGTGAAGTAATTGTATGAAGCGAATCGTTATTTTGGATTGTAAAAATGTGAAATCTGATAGCCTGCATAGCATGATTGAAAGTGCGCACTCTGCAGATGGATACAATTCATAAAGCGAACAAAACTGCAGCGTCAAAATGATTTGGCCACTTGCAAAATTGACGAAACGCAGTAGGGCACGTGAGGCACACGCTGTCCTGCTTTCTGTGCCTCCCTGTGTCGAGGCTTTCCAACGCATGCACATCAGTCGTGAAGAGCCATTTCCGCTTGTATACATCATGCATCCATCACGTCCACCTGCTTGCTTGATCAAAACCAGTCAAGGCCGTACAGTCCTCTCATCAATAGTACCTCCTATCCCATTGTCTCTCCCGTTCATTGGCTAAAATTGAGTCTCGCAGAACCACAAAGTGAGGGGGAGGGGCACCAATTTGTATTCCAGAGTAATGCCTGAAGGAAAGCGATCACGCGGGGTTTAATTTCTATTACGAGTCACTTGATAGAGCGGAACGAGTGAGCGCCTGCGCGTCCCCCTTGCTTCCCTTCCCTCTCTTCCCTCCCTGGTGACACGGGTGACGGGCGTGAGAAGAAGAGCAACATCACCCACGTGACTGGCGACTCGCAGCATTCTCGACGACGGCAACCCCACGGCGGCATCCCGACGCGTAACGACTCGAAAGCGGAAATGAGTGGCGCGCCTGGCGGGGCGGGCAGCGCTCATGCACCACCACCGAGCGACGGTGCCGACAACGCCAGCACCACCAGCTGCTGCGTGTGCCTCGAGGTGGTCGACTACCACGGATCCGTGATGGTCCACTGCGGCAAGTGCGCCATGGACGTGCATGTCAAGTGCTACGGCATGACTGTGCCCACGGATGGGTCGGCGTGGTTCTGCGAGGCGTGTCAGTACGTGCTGGGCAAACTGCCAGAGACGTCGGCTGCAGCTGCACCGGTGCCGCGCATGCAACCACGGTGCGCGGTTTGTCCAGTTGAAGGCGGCGCGCTGCGACTTACGAATCAGCCCGGCGTGTGGACCCATGTGCTGTGCGTCAACTGGATCCCCGAGCTTTCGCACAGTCTCACAGGCGAAATGAACCAGGCCGTGAACATCGCGCTGCTAGATCGGAGCCGCGAGTCCCTGCGGTGTCTCGTGTGCGGTCAACGTGGTGGGTGTATCCAGTGCGTTAGTGGACGTTGCGCGCGCGCTTTCCACGTCCTCTGTGCAATCCGCTCTCCATCGAGTCTTATCTTCACGGGCTACAATAGCGAGAATCAGCAGGTCTATCATTGCAAGACGCATCTGTCGGACGTGTCGACAACGAAGTACGAGATGGTCGACGACTCGTGGCGATCCAGTCCTCGTGTCGAGTCATTTTTGCAGCAGAATCCAGCAACCGAAGGCAAGTGTCGAATATGTCAGAGTAAAATCGTCCCAGCGACTCAACTGGTGCACGAGACCCAGTGCCTGCTCGCATGGCTTACAAGAGAAGAGATCAAGAAGAGAACAGAGGAGCTGAATCGTCGGGGTTTGAAGCATATTGAGATCTCGTACTCAGCAAGAGGGAAGTCGCAGTCGAATGGCCACAGCTCGTCGAAAAGCAAAGGCGACCGGACCTCAAGAACGACTGATCCTGCAACGAAGAAGCGCCAGCACGCCGTGATGCGATCATGTCCAGAGTGCGGCGACTCGATTCGGGACACACAAATGGCGGGTCATCTGCAGAGCGGCTGCTCTCAAAACGAAGACGATAACTCCTCCAACAACCGACGCACAAAGAACCCAAACAAGATGAAGCGCAAGAGCAGTGGGCAAGCCCAGGGAGCAATGATCGATCTGACGTACGAAGAGCCGAGTGTTTCGTCTGATCTCTCCGATGTCCTCTTCGCGACTTGGCCGGGGCAGAATGCTGGAAACCCCATGGACTCCACGCAACTTTGGAAGATTGTCAACAGCAACTTTTACAGCAGCAAGGTACTCATGAAGCGCCGGATGGAGCCGCTGTGCAAGAACACGTGCGGCGCAAAACTCGAAGACATTGGAGACTTTTCGCGCAAACCGGCGCGCCACGATGTGCTCGACTGTGCTGATACAGTGCTGCTCGATCGCCTGCCAGATGATCCAACAGAAGCGCTCCACCTGAAGGCTATTCTTCATCGCTGCGACTTTATGATGCGGGCGAGTCGTGCACGGTGCTTGGAAGATGTATACGCGCAACCAAGCCTGCAGGTCCATCATTTCCCGCGAGTCCCAGTCGCCCAAGAAGCAGCTGGGGAATCCACAGTCGAGATGGAAGACGATGTTCGCAGTGAAATCAGAGTCCTGTTTTCGAACAGCGAGAATGCGACCGTGGATTGCAAATATGTCGTGAAGCTTTCCAAAGGCGGCGTTAAGGGGCAGAAACCTCCAGCGGATGGTCTGTTCTGGAGCAGCTTCAGACATGACGCACTGAGCACGCTTGCTGGTACATCAGTGGAAGCGAACAAGGTCCCGATCGGTCGTGAAGATCATCTGTGGCTGTCCATGGAGGTCGGGGATACGTCTGTGGGTACGTCGGCAACCAATATTCCGGCTGGTCTGCTCTATACCAGGGAGGAATTGAGCTATACCGACGAGCTTACACCCGAGATCAGCCTGGTGATGGAGAACCTGAAAGAGCAAATGAAGCAAAACCGATTTCGGCTCCGATCTCTGTCCAAGAAGCTTCAGCTGACTGACCATTATGAAGGCCAGTCCCGTCGAGCTGCCGGCGTTATCGAATCATATTACAAGGAGTTTGCAGCGTGGAAACGCCTGTGCAAGAGTTTGACGTTCGGCTATAGACATATTCGTCATGGAGAACCGATCACTCAACAGCCCGCTGAAATCAAGAAACCTCGAGATTCAGGCTCCAGTAGCTCATCACCATCTCAAGATGAAGATGAAGATGAAGACCCGATCGACGACGGGACTTGTGTTGTGTGCTTTGACGGACAATCTCCCGAAACAAATCCTATCGTGTTCTGCGATCGCTGTGACTTGGCTGTCCATCAAGGCTGCTATGGAATCGTCAAGCTGCCGAGCAACGAGTTTTACTGCGATCGATGCAGCATTGAAGATGACGGAGAAGATCCATCGTCGTCGGTCTTCTGTCAGCTGTGTTCTCTTCGTGACGGTGCATTCAAGCGCACTGTGGACGGAAAATGGGTCCATGTTGTCTGCGCTCTTTGGTGTCCGAAAGTGTGGATTGGAAATCTTCAAAGTCTTTCCGAGATCAGCTTGGTTGCTGGAGCGAACCAGTCGCGGTTTATCAACACGATCACCGAAGTCGAAGCGCGCGTTGCTCTCCCACAAGGTGAAAATCCCCAGAGAGCTTCAGAGAAGGGTGATGTCCAAGCGCTGGAACAAGGCAGTCTGTGCATGCATTGTAAGGTCGCGTGCGGCCGAACGATCCAGTGTTCGCATTTGGACTGCAAGGCATCATTCCATCCGTTGTGCGCGTGGTTTGAGGGCCAGCCCATGACGATTGAATATGGCGAACGCGGGTGTATCTACTCGGGCGGTGGTTCTGGTTTGCATTTCCAGATGCTTTGCCAAAAGCACCTCCCAACGCACTACCCAAACGCCGAGCGTCTTGTCCAGCGTCGAAGAAGACGAAAATTCCGAATTGACTCGTTCTACATCACACAATGCAAGGTAGCGCGAACTGCTCCAAGAACACCAGGAAGACAAGAGTCGTCGCTGCTCTCGGGCCCGATAATGCAAGCGCTGATATCTGCTGATGGAAAGTCGTCGGCAAACGATCAAGATGGGTTGGAGTCCTCCGAGTGGACGGATAGAGCTGTCTGCGGTGCCTGCTTCGAGCACAGCTCCCCAATTTTCGAAGACGAACTTGAAGTTGACAAACTCCACAAGCGGCAGTTTCTGATGCGATGTCAGTATTGCAACACATTCGTCCACCCAGAATGCTGTCTCAGCGAAACAGGGCGGCCAGCTGAGATCTTCCAGAGCAACTGGATCTGTGAGCGGTGCATCATGGTTGGCCAGCTTACGCCAACACCGTGCATGGTTTGCGAGAAATCCTGCGACTATTTGATGCCGTGTGGAAGCCCTGCCGTTGCCCCACCAGCCCAATTGAGCGCACAGCAACAGAAGTCGTCAACTCCGTCGGTTCGTACTCTGTCGCTTGTCGCGCAGCAGCCTACGCGAGTGTTGAACTTGAGCGATCGAAGAACTCCGGCAGCAGTCCAGCAGCAAGCTGTTGTGCAGCGAATGGAAAACCAGCCGCCGCAGAACCCTGAGTCAGGCGCGTCAGGAGCAATCCAGTACGACAAATGGATCCATGCTTTCTGCAGCAAATGGACGAAGACGAAAACCATCCGTAGGAGTCGTGTTCTTTGCGCTCACGCCCCAGCCATCAACACCGATGGGATTGCTGTTCGATGCGAGATTTGCTCTCAGAAGGGGGTACGTATTCACTGTTTCGGCTCTTCTGCGATCCGTCGTGTCTAATTGGCTTTGTTTATTTCATCATATGTAGCGGAACTTGGTCAGCTGTGCGCAATGCCACAAACGATTTCATCCGATCTGTGCGGTGAAGAAGAGGCTGTATATTGCAAAGTCGTCCAAGTTCGACTGGAAATTCTACTGCGAGCTGCATTCACCGGTGGGCGCTGTTTACGACGAGGATCGCCAATCCTGGATTACCGCTGAAATTTTAGGCCAACTGCAGGATCTGCGCCGGTCACTAGAGCGTGGACGAATGCTTCTGGAGATGTCACGCCAACGTGACCGGCAGCACAAGCGAATTTTGAACCTGTGCAAGCTACCGTTTATGGAGGCTTCCGTTGAGATCATTCTGAAGAAGCGTCTAACTCCTGCAATGCGTGATGCGTACCATTCAATCACTGGCGAGCTGCTTCCAGATACACGGCGCACGAAATCGACTGCGTCGCCTCCAAAGCGAGCTGTTTCGTCGGCAAAGTCTCGATCCAGAACCGATGATATGGATGTTGACGAAACGGCTACTCCATCAAGAAGAAGCTCACGAATAATTGCCGACGAAACCGAACCTCCTGCCATCCACAGTCGCAAACGACAGGCTTCGGCTCCACAGAGCAGCGAGAAGTCGAAGCGCCGTCGTTTACTTCTTGAAATTGAGCCTGAAACGGAATCTCCGTCGAGCGAGATCAGTTCAGTCGAAGGTCTGGCAAAGAGATCATCTACCCGACGAAAGCTTGAGACTGGCGATGTTCAGGTCATCAGCGAAGCACGTGGAACGAGAGAGAGAGGCATGTCGCCAGCCGAACTGAAGCGACGATTCCTGAACTGTTTGGATCGTGCGACACAACCAAGCGATTTTGACGACGTTGTGGAAGAGCATTTCCCCGAGCTGGTACGTGCACTGCATGAGTGGTCTTCTTCTGCGAAGTGAAACTAAATCAGTGCTGATGTTTTGATTTCTGCAGATGGAATAGAGAGCTATGCGAGTAGCATCACGCAATTTGTGATCTTGGTTCTGCTAACGTCACTATGAGGTGCCTTGCAAATGTGAACAGCATATTCTGGGAAAGCAGCGACTGGGTAGAGACTCATATTTTTAGAATACATGGCCACTTTTAGCGCTGCTGAATGCATTGACCCTCTTGCAATTTTGATATCAGGTGAGGCGACATGGACGAGAAGAACAGCAAGGCTCCCAGCGATTAATGGGGATCTGAAGCTGCTCTCGGTACGTTATGCATTGTGCCTCGGGACATGGCTGAGCTGCTGAACGACGCGACGCATGAACTGAATGCGGGAGACTTCATCTCGCGGTCGCCATCGAGGTCATCGTCCGAGGTGTCGCAGTTTCAAAGCTCGACAACCCGAAGTACAATCTCTTCTGCCGCGTCCACATCAGACACGATCAACAGCAACGAAGAAGTGCACAACTATGAAGACTGGGAGCTGGTCTGTGAGGCTGCGGATGGCTTCAAAGCGATATCGAATCTGGATGACAAGCTGGAGACCTCGGCAGATTACAGCTCATGTTCTTCAAGGCGAAGCCCGAGATCTGAAGAAGAGCGTGCTGACTCGACCGGCGATGGCGTCGATGGCAACTATGGAGAGCAAGCTCCAGCAACAGAGACCCAGATCTCATCAAGGTGCGCCGGTCAGCGTTTGCAGGATGACCCAGAAACCTGCCAAGACCTAGAAGATAGTAAGAACGAGATTGACAGCGCCCGGTCCGATGGTTCAAACTCGACTTCTTCGAGTTGGACCGACGAACCTCAAGTCAGTGAGGACCCGGATGCGCAGGGCCAGTTTGTGACATCAAGAAGTGAAGCTGAATTGAGTGGTGATCTTGCGATTCCTTCGCAGTCAGCTGTGGTTGCAGATCGCTCCATAGATGCGAAAGTTGAGCTCTTAGACCCTCAGCGGCCGCGAGAGCAAGGTGTGAAGAGTGTCCAGCGGAATATCCAAGTGTTTGTGCGCGTGCGTCCGCTTCCAGTTCAACACAACGAAACCCGAGACGAAGCCACACAAGCCGTGAAACTCGGTGATGGCAACAACACCATTCGAGTGCAGGCGCCTGTCAGTCATGGAGTTAATTGTGTTGTGACGGAATGCAGCTTTGATAAGGTATTCATGGGCGGCTCTACTCAAGAAGAAGTGTTCAGCGCAGTCCAGCCAAGCATTCGCGCTTCATTGGATGGCTACAACGCAACCATCTTCGCTTACGGTCAGACGGGCACGGGCAAAACCCACACCATTTTTGGCGATGAAGCAGATATCAACTTTCTGGCAGAAAGCAACGAAGAGAGCGAGCGCCTATCGAGTTCGACGAAGTCTTTGTGGGGAATAATCCCTCGTGCTATGGCGTTGCTTCTGCACCAAGCAGAGCAGCTGAGCAGTATGGATGTCACCGTGGACTTGCAGTGCAGCTTTATGCAGATCTACAACGACAGACTCTTCGACCTTCTCACCGACCGAAGACGCCAACGACCATTGATCATTCGTGAGCAGCCAGCATTAGAAGGAGGAACCAACGTGCTTTTACAAGGACTATCAAGCGAGCGAATTGCAACACTGGACGAAGCCATGGAAGTTTTACGTCGAGGGCGGGCCAACCGGTCGGTGCGTGAAACAGAGTTGAACTCCTGCAGCAGTCGAAGCCACGCCATCGTGCAAATCAACATCACGAGTGAGCGCACGCTGGAGAATGGAGACAAGCTGCTTCGCAAGTCTAGACTGAATCTGGTCGACCTTGCAGGATCGGAGAAGTGGAATACGGACCTGGAGATGGAGGACATGCATTCGCAAGAGCTGAAAAACATCAACACCAGTTTGTCGGCTCTTGGTAACTGCATCGCAGCACTGTCGGAAGCTGGAAGGAGACACATCCCCTACCGAGACTCTACCCTGACTCGCCTGCTGCAGGACTCGTTTGGAGGAAACACTCAGGCGTGCTTGATTGCTACAATCAGTCCAGCTTCGCGTGCGTGTGAAGAATCGATTCGGACGTTGCAGTTTGCAGATCGTGCCCGGTCCGTTATGCAATCGGTTCGCGTGAATGAAGCACTGAGTGGTGTCTCGGAGTTACAGGTCGCAAAAGCACAGATCTCGAAGCTGAGAGATCGTCTGGAGAGCGAGCAGCGTCGGCGGCACCAGACGCGTGTGAAAGAGCAAGAAGCCGCACAGAAAGAATTCCTCGACAAGCTGCAGGTGAAAGAGAAAGAAATCCAGAAGTTGTCGAAGGACAACGCAGTCTATTCGCGCTGGAGAGAAGAAGATTTGAGAAAGATCCGGGAGCTGGAAAGCCGTGTGAAGGAGCTCGAAGTCGTGGCGCACGGCGACGTTAATATGGTTGGGAATGATGGACCTATCGAAGCTGACAAGCCTGTTTGTTCGGCTCCTCGTGCACGACACCTTCACGCTCCTACCAATGACCACAACGAGAAAGAGAATCTACTGAAGCTGAGTGAAAAAAACGATGCCGCAGAACCACAAGCGGTAATCAAGAAGACAAAGTCGAAGAAATCCATCTCGACCGGTTGCTCGGCAATGAGAAAAGACGACATCGCTGCCGTGAAACCATACCGACAGATCCTAGAGCGATACGCTCTCGGCTCGAAGAAATCAATTAGAGGACAACCAGAGCGGCGGACAAACGAAATGAAAACCCCGCCACCGACGTTTGTGAGGCGTCCTGTGCAACAAGAAGGCAACCAATCGCACTCGCAAGTTAGTGTCGTGGCGAATGATAATAACCAGAGGAGACGAGAGAAAGACAATCAAGACGCAGCACCAAGACTGAGCGGGAGGATAAAGATGGTGAGCGCTATGACGAATCACCAGGCGTTTGATCTACAAACTGAGAGAAAGGATCAAGGTCTGCATGAAGGTGAGCGCATGACGGACATGGTTTTTGGTTTCTCTCAGCGTGTTATGAGCAACAACAATGAAGTCGGTCTGGTTGCTGCGAGCAGCCCATGGAAGTCGGATCCTGAGTCGAGCGTTCCAACTTCGGTGTCCAAGACAAGAGAAAATTCCTCAATTCTGATGTCTTCAAACTGGCGCTCCCAAACGAACCTCTTCGAACAGACATATCGATCTTACCTCCAGCCAGCTCCTTCGATATCCGCATATCCTGAGCTTGCCGCTGTAAAGAATGACAAGTATGTTGAGACGGGAAGTCCGTATCAGCGAAGCAGTGAACCAGTGATTACCAGTGTACCAGATTCCGAGAAGAGCATCAAGAGTTCGACCGTCAAAGACCTGAGCACCTACACGCCGTATCCAACCACAAGCATCGCAGTCGGAAGCTCAAATTCGTGTGAGAAGCACAGTCTGAAAGGGTGCGTCTTGTGTGCTGTCCGAGACCCTCGATCACAGACAGCTTTGCCAAACAAATCGTCGCTGTCCACCATGGCAAATGCAAGCACCGAGTTGCCACTGGGCATGCCCCACACGAAGCATGTTGCGGAAGTTGCGCATGGTGGGCTATGTGATCGTCACTGTCTTGCGAGCTGTTTCATCTGCGGCTCGTCTAACGGAACTACGCAACTCAGTCAGAGCGCTATCGAGAGCAGATTATCTTCGATCAGTAATCCGTTGCAGCAAATTTCAAGCCGCTACGAAGAAATCAAGAGCGATGGTGCTGCGGCAGAGCGAAACCCGCTTCTGATGAACGACTCGAAGTGCAACGCACACTCGCTGGCGAACTGTGTGCTGTGCGCGGGTGTCAAGGCCATGAGCAGGAAGATTCAGCAGGGGTCTCCAAAGAAAGCTTTCCAGTCTGACTCGCCTTCCTCGCCAGCGAACTCAGCAGGAGCTGCGTGGACGTCGAACCGAAGCTTGCCGATTGCCGCTTTACGAGGGGATGGCTCAGTAACTTCCAGTAATCTTCGAGCAGAAGAGCAGCTTTCCGCTTCGCCATTTGGCTTCAAGATGCAGCCGCATCCGCTACTCAGGAGGCATTCCGTCGAGTACGGATCACCTTGTGAACCCGAAGACTCGATCTCTCCACTGAAGCTCCAGGCACATCTACGTCCACAACAATCTGCTGCCAATCTGCACTCAAACACCATCGATTTCTCGAGCAGCTTCACCTCGTCTCCGCTCCTGAACCAGTCTCGAATTTCTGGTGGTGCACTTGAGGCAACTTCAGTTTTCCCAGGCCAGTTGCCGTATCTGAACAATGGTGCTGCTGGTGGCAATACCCTGATTCAGCCCACGAGCCCTACAAAATCGAGTTGGCAGCCAGTAGCACGTCCAAGCATCAAAGAGCTCGCAGGCGATAGTAATCGGAAAAGCTACCATGCGCTGATTCAAGAAGCGTCGGACGCCGCGGCCTTCGTCCTGCGGCGGAAATGAGTTGGCAAATGTGTGTCTCTCTCTGTCCACGTGCGTTGAAACAAGCCACGAGCAGCAATGAATAGGCTGACCCACGCTACTCTCAGGAGATAGACAGGACTAGGAATCATCGACCTCCAGTCCATGTAGATTTAGCAGGTGCCATCTTTGATACTGGATAATTTTTGACAAAAAATCGCACAAACACTGTCGAAAATCGGTGCATCATAGACAAAATTGCCCCAAAATGCTCAGCTTGCTCCAGCGCCGAGCCGCACGCGCTCAGTCGCTGCTGCGCACGGGTCGCCTGCACCAGCAGCTCTTCAGCTTGGATGCGGCTCCTGCGACCACCTCGACTGCGGCGCCATTGGCTGACGAAGACACGCCCACGAAGAAGAAGAAGCCCGTGCAGCCGCCGCCAGCGCCGCCCGCGACGACATGGAACACGCTCGTGGTCGGCGAGATCGTGTCCTTCCACACGCACCCGCTCGCTGATCGACTCAACGTCTGCCAGGTCAACGTCGGCGACAAGGAAAACCTGTTGCAGATCGTCTGCGGCGCGCCCAACGTGCGCCAGGGCGCGCGCGTGCCCGTTGCCACGGTCGGCTCCAAGCTCGCAATCAAGGACGCCGAGAGCGGCGACGTGTACGTGTCAGCCTCATTTTGCTATGTGCACCGCGCTGCATTGCATCTCTACTTGCGTGTGTGGTGTTATTGGACTCATTGTTAACCTGTACGTTGTGTGTGGTGATACCAGCAAACTCGTGAAGATAAAAAAGTCCAAGCTGCGCGGCGAGGTGTCGCAGGGCATGATCTGCTCCGAGGCGGAGCTCGGACTCGCGGCCGCGAGCGACGGCATCCTCATCCTCGAGGACGACGCGCCCGTGGGCAGCCTCGTGCAGGACTGGCGCTCCATCGCGAGCCGCCTCGTCAAGCCATCCGAAGGAGACGAGCAGTTCAACGCCAAGCCATCGCTGGCTGAATAGAGGTGCGCAATTGGAATCAAGGCATATAAAAGGCATATAAAGTATCCAATTTATTGCACATGCACGAAAGTAAAACTGGTACAAAGTCAAAAAGAGAGAAAAGAAGAAGACGATGATGAAGAGCGCAAGAAAAATGATCCACACGACCACGGGCGGAGCGTCGGCAGCAGCAGTTTCTAGTACACAGAAGGCGATTCCGCAGCGTGGTGGAGGTGGATGGTGGCGGCACGGACAGACGGGAAGACGGCGGAGAGAGACGACAAAATTTCTTGATCGACGCGACGATCAGGGGTCAGCCAGCACGGGCGCACAACGGCAGGAGGGGCTTTAAAAATACAGGTGCCGCCGCTCGCAGCAGCAGACTCGGGACGCACGGGAAGCTTGAGCGTCGCACTTCACTCTTTCGCAAATCGATGACTCGCTGTCAGGTGGCACGCAACGTTGTTACCGCTTACGCGGCATGTTGGCGACGCCGTCCAGGAACTCGACGGTCTGGTTCCCGACAGTCACGTGCAGGAAGCCAGTGGGCTGCTTCACCTCGTAGATCGACAGCTCGAGCGGCGTGGGCATGCCCGGTGACACGAGCAGCAGCGGCTCGGACGAGTGCATCATGCTCATCTGGCGCTCCATGTGCTGCTGGTAGCTCTTCGCGAGCATCGGGTTGATAAAGAGCGGCGACGGTGCGGATGAGTAGATCGGCGACGAGTGGCGCTGCTGCGGGGCCGGCGCACCGCTGCTCATGTGCTGCTGCTGGTACTGCTGCTGGTGCATGTACAGCGACTTCGCACTGTTGTTGCTGCTGTTGAGGAGTCCGAGCGTCGCGCCCGGGGGTGGCATCGAGAGGCTCATGCTGTTGCTGTTGCTGCCGTTGGAGGTCGACGGCCCCATGAGGCTGCCTCTCGTCGTCGGCGGCGTAGACGGCAGCGGCACCTGGTGGCCGTCGATCGCGAACGAGTTGTAGCGCAGGTGGTGCATCGGGTCGACGCTCGTCGTGTAGTGCGTCGGGCCGGCCGCGAACTGTTGGAAGCGCGTGGGCGAGCTGCCCGAGCGGTAGATCGACGCCGCCATCGTAGCTTAGAAGAGGATGTGGAGGTAGTGTCTGTAGTGCGTAGCTGCTTGTGTCAGGGCGGTCGTCGCTATGACGCAATCCGTAGCTTCTCTCGTGATCGCTCGCTCCTTTCCTGCCGGATGAGAATTGCGGAAATGAGGTCGATTTCGAGCCGTCGATAGCGAAAGTAAGTGAGAATGTGTGTGGCGGGCTCGGACCGGCTCGGGGCTGTTCGATCGCGCGCGGCTCGCTCGGCTCGACGGCGCAATCACGTCTTTGGTGGGTGTGGCCCTATTTTAGCCAATGAAAATGGTCCAGTCACTAAAAAAAAAAGAACTGGAAAGAAACGCAATGAGCTGGGCTCGGTTTTCGTCCCGTCCTAGCGCTGAATTCGCTCAGACTAGTGCTTTTTCGTGAGTCACGACTCCCAGCCGTTCTCCATCCTAGATACTCTGCTGGCGGTGATCTCGGCCTTATCCGTTCGCTTCATTTTAACCCACTTGACCGCGCTTGACTTCTTCGCTCTTAACTTCTTGGTCAGCGCCCAGACGTCCACTTTGTCACAAGCCACGTTGTTTTGAATCGCAAGGGGAAATGCCTGCATAAGCGAGGGTCTGGGACTCACAGTCGCCGGTTGGGGTTGGTTTGCGCTGCCACTTCTTGAGTCTACTACTGAGATCACTCTGGGCTCCAGGGTATGAGGTCTATCGCGCGACTTCCTGGCGTTCAGCGGCCACACGTATATTTCGTCTGGAAGTGCTCGATTGCTCCAACGAGAGATCTCAAGACAGCAGCAGCGCCATGCTGAGGAAATCCACTGAGATAGCGGATCTATGTACATTGCGCAGATCTTTTCGGACATCTGTCAGCGTTGACGCTCAGCGCACACCATCATCGATCTTGGCTGGAAATCAGGCGAAGGATCAGAATTTGAACAAGATCGAAATGGGCACTCGTTCGACGAACTGGCACCTGGTGGTAGGCACAAAGCGGCGTAGCCTCCACTACTACTGATAACGGGAAGTCGTAAAGTTCGCCGTCGCGGATATCAAGCTGTACAACTTCGTCTGAGTTGTTGCCGTGTATCAATAGCTCCTTCCGAACAGTTAACTCCTCGTCAGAGCTGCCCTCGTGCATCAAGAATAAACTCATATGCGAGCTTGTCGCTTCTCGTGTCAAGGATGCAGCTCAGTTCATCGCACAACGCCCCACGCCTCCGTCTAGCCAAGGTACGACCAGCGCCAGATCGACGAGGTACGTCTGACTCGAGTACCAGACTGATGAGTTTGATCTCCGAAAATGAATGACAGTGTGGCTGGCTCGGCTCGGCACGACGTCGCAATCTTGCTCGCAGAGCGTCCCGAAGACAAAGTGACAAGGATGTGTCCCGTGTCATGTGGCGAGATGAAAATGAGATTTCATGTTACAAAACACAAATCTTTCGTGATAATTGAAATTGAAGTTGTCCGACGAGTTATCAGAAACGATTGGCTGCAATGGATGTGCTTCGAGTACGAACGCTATTATATATTTAACGAGTCACTCGCCCTGCCTATTCGTCCGTGACGCAGCCCTCCGAGGCTGACTTGACGTTCTTGATGTACTTGTAGAGCGTGCCGCGCGTGGCCTTGAGCGGAGGCGCCTGCCACTTCTGCTTGCGCGCCGCGAGCTCGGCCGCTGTCACGTCCAGCAGGTCGATGCGGTTCTTCTCGGCGTCCACGACGATCTTGTCGCCGTCCTCCACGAGCGCGATCGGGCCGCCCACCTGCGCCTCAGGCGTGATGTGGCCGATGATGAAACCGTGCGAGCCGCCGGAGAAGCGGCCGTCCGTGAGCATGGCCACGTCCTTGCCCAGGCCGGCGCCCATGATCGCGGACGTGGGCGTGAGCATCTCGGGCATGCCCGGCCCGCCCTTGGGGCCTTCGTACCGAATAATCACGACGGCGCCCTTGGTGATCTCGCCGCGCTCGAGCGACTTGAGCATGTCCTCTTCGCAGTCGTACACCTTGGCGTGGCCCGTGAACACCAGACCTTCCTTGCCCGTGATCTTGGCAACCGAGCCCTCCGGCGCGAGGTCGCCCTTAAGGATGCGAATGTGGCCGCTCTCCTTGAGCGGGCGCTCGACCGGGTAGATGATCTTGTGGCCGTCCGTGAGGTCCGGCACGTCGCGGATGTTCTCGCCGAGCGTCTTGCCCGTGACCGTGAGGCAGTCGCCCTCGATCAGCCCCTTGTTCATGAGGTACTTGAGCACCGCCGGCGTGCCACCGATGCGGTGGATGTCCTCCATCACGTACGAGCCGCTGGGCTTGAGATCCGCGATGAACGGCACCTTCTCGCTGATCTCTTCAAAGTCATCGATGGTCAGTGGGACGCCGGCCGAGCGCGCGATTGCGATCAAGTGCAGCACAGCGTTCGTAGATCCGCCGAGCGCCATGGTGACCGCGATCGCGTTGTTAAACGCCTCGCGCGTCAAGATGTCACGCGGCTTGATGTCCTTTTCCAGCAGAATCTTGATGGCCTCACCGGCGCTCAGGCACTCGGCCATCTTCTCGCTCGAGTTCGCAGGGTAGCTGGACGAGAACGGCAGACTCAGACCGAGCGTCTCAATGGCCGTCGCCATCGTGTTGGCCGTGTACATGCCACCGCAGGCACCCGCGCCGGGGCACGCATTGCGGATGATGTCTTGACGCTCGTCCTCCGTGATGCGCTTGGCGATGTACTCACCGTAGGCCTGGAAGGCCGAGACGATGTCGAGTTGCTGGCCGCTCTTGGAGCACCCGGCGCGGATCGTGCCGCCGTAAACCATGAGCGACGGGCGGTTGACGCGCGCCATGGCCATGATGCAGCCAGGCATGTTCTTGTCGCAGCCGGGGATACAAATGTTGGCGTCGTACCATTGGCCGCCCATGACGGTCTCGATCGAGTCAGCGATGAGGTCACGCGACTGCAGACTGTAGCTCATGCCATCCGTGCCCATGCTGATGCCGTCACTCACGCCGATCGTGTTGAAGCGCATGCCGACGAGCCCGGCGTCCTCAACGCCCTTCTTGACCTGCTGCGCGAGGTCGAGCAGGTGCATGTTGCACGGGTTGCCCTCCCACCACATGCTGGCAATACCCACCTGGGCCTTGTTCATGTCGGCCTCAGTCATGCCCGTGGCGTAGAGCATCGCCTGCGACGCGCCCTGAGCCTTGGGCTGCGTAATGCGCGCGCTCGTGCGGTTGAGGCGCTGGGCGTCGTCGCCACCAGAGCTGAAGCAGCGCGCGTTACGGGTGGCGGTGGCCACCGCGCGGCGGGACGCGGAGGAGCGCAGCGTGGAGCTCAGCATCGTCGTCTCTCTCTCTCTCTCGTGGAGCTGGGCTGGTCGGCGTGAGGGGGCGAATTGCGGAATGAGCTCCGCCTCATACAAAAGATCCGCTTGGAACTGCTCGTGTCAGGATTCTTCTGGTGGTCTGCACATGAGCAGCTCTCCAAGCGGATCTTCGTCCTTTTCAGGAACACTTTGTGCGCTGTTTGCGCATTCGCTTTCGTGATAGGCAGAAAATAATTTCAGCTAATTATATTCATAGTCAATTGTGATTGGTAGAAACACCAGCATTTACAATTGACTTGGGTTCAGAGGCGAAATGATGTTTCGAAAAAAGTTTTTTTTCAAATCAACAATTCCTTACAAACAGTAAGTCAGGTGTAGGTGGTCTCGATTTGATTGGTTGAAAAGATGGTCTGTAAAATGCTTCTGTTTTATGCGTTACAAACAAATACATTTCTAAAGAAAGATATTTTTTCTGGTGGACTTGCATGTTTGGGCAAACAGTCAATCAAACCTGCTTAAATAATGCCTTTATTGGTCCAGTACCTGCATCCATTTGCTATACTTAACCTCGTTTAACTGCTATGCTTGAATCATAAGGCATTTGTACTTGCAGTACAAATTCCTTTTAAAAAATATCTGACGAAATAGTATTGTCATCTACGATATAGATTTTGAAAGGTGTGCATAGCAGTTACACGAGGTTGGATATAGCAAGATTATAAAGTATACATTATTATGTAAGGGTTTGGGGTATGACTTGTTTACCTATCAAAGAAGGTATATTTCACAAGTATAGAGGGAAAAATTGACGAGGCAACAGTACCAGAAAGCAGACAGAATCTAGCGTGGACAACACTATATATAGGTTTGAATTTACCTCGTAATTTATATATTTAAAATTCATGATACAAAAAATCACGAAGTTACGTCTGGCTCATGCGTCGATGACTCGGAAGCTCTCTGCTGCGCGCTCCACCTTCTCCGCCGTGTGGCGTCTTGTGGAAGTCGCCCTCGCCTCTGCGTTGTGGACGAATTGGGTTTTGGCCTGTGAATATGCCAGTCAATCTATAAAAAGAGCTGCTGGTGGGCGGGAAGTGCCAAACTGATGAGCCTGCTGCTCAATCCAGCACTTCCGACGCCACGTGAACGAACTGCTGCTCTACAGTGCAACTACTATGTTTGACGATGAGTACGACCTGGCGGCTGTGGAGGCGCAGCTCGCGCGCATGCAGCTGCAGCGCCAGCAGCGCAGTCGGCTCCAGCCTATGAAGCAGAGCGTCGTGCCGGAACACATCGCAACGTGCGGGTTTGAACTTAACCACGCTGAGCTGTCGTCCGAGAGCGAAGACTGTGATAGTGACTGCGAGTCGGTGAGCACCAACTCGATCTCCAGCGACGGCGACGCCAGCGGTCCACGACGGCTCAAAAAGACCAAGACGCGCCTGCGAGACAGTCTGGACCTCTCCATGTCGATCGCTGAGCTGCCCAAGCCTCGCAAGCTCATCGTGAGCAGCCATCTATCCAAGCAGTCAGCAGTGAACCAACCAGCTGAGCCTGCTCTGCTCAGTCCTGAGCGAGTCCAAGCGCAGCAGCAGCAACAAGTCGTCAGAAGCCCAGGGGGTTCACCGGACCTCAAGGCTCGCAGTGGTGGTCGTGAGTCTGCGGCTCAAGATGACTCGTGGACGAGCAGCTTGGTGCGGCGCCGCCGACAGCTGGAGACCGACGCAGCGTTCGTTGCCAAGAAGCAGCAGCTCGCCGCCATCACCACTATGCCTGCCGCCATTCCATCGCGCCTCGTTCAGCCAATTGCATCCAGCAGCGCTGCCCGAGCTCCTCGCCCCGCTGCTGCTGCTGCTGCTGCTGTAAAGCCAGCACCAGCTCCGGCGCTTGGACTGCCAGTGAGGACTGACGTCAGCATTTTCAGCAAGCGTTCTTCAGGAGCTCAAGCAAACTCTGCGCACCGCGTCCACTTCGCTCCCGAAGCCCAAGACGAGGATGAAGAAGCGGATGAACTCCTGTGTGAGGAGGAAGAAAAGCTCCGCCAGTCGCTCGAGAAACTCAACAGCCGCCTCACGAAGCTCAGTAGCAGCGACACGAAGCAGCACAAGAGCGGCAGTAGGCAGTCCGCACAGCCAGACAGCCGAGTTGCACCAGCGAAGGCATCGAGGCGCCCTCTGCCAACTAATGGGCCTCGTCACGAGCGAGACGATGACGAAAGGACTATCCAAGTCGCAGACTTGGCCGATGACGACTTTGTGGCGGCGGGTGCGTACGGTGGTGGCTCTCACTGCAAGAGTGGACAGGTGACCTCTGCGCTCGAGCGCACGTGCTACACGCGACGCGCTGAGATGTCCAGCGGTCTGCACAAGCTCCGTGTTCGTACTGGTGGCGCCATGGCGCAGGAGAACAGCAGCAGCACGAGCCTGGACAAAGATGGGAAGCACAAGGTCGTAGTGAAAAAGGATCTCGCACACTTACTCTTCTAAGTGGCCACGACCACTTGACGCACATGAAGTTGAACGGGTGAGTACCTCTGGCAGGGCTCCTATCTTGGAACATAATCTCGCCATCAAGATGACGAGCCTCAACTGTTACTATTGTGCCTCATAAATCGCCCATTGGCGCAGTATGTCTTCACTGATCTCCCAACTCGACCGCTGTCTTACAAATCAAGATCACTCAGACTCGGGTGATCGTCGGGGCGCCGTCCCTGCTGCCAGTGGAACTTGCGCTCGTGCTCGGCAATCGGGACGTCGTTGATCGACGCGAAGCGCTTGGCCATGTACCCGTGGGCGTCAAACTCCCAGTTCTCATTGCCGTAGGCGCGAAACCACTGGCCGCTGCTGCCATCGAGCCACTCGTAGGCGAAGCGCACTGCGATGCGGTTGCCGTCGAATGCGAAGAGCTCCTTGATGAGTCGGTACTCATTCTCGCGCGCCCACTTGCGCGTCAGGAACGCTTCGATATCCTCGCGGCCGTTCACGAACTCGGAGCGGTTGCGCCACGCACTGTCGACGGTGTAGGCCTGCGCGACTCGCGCGGGGTCTCGCGAGTTCCATGCGTCCTCGGCTGCGCGCACTTTCAGCGCCGCCGACTCGCGCGTGAACGGCGGCAGCGGCGCACGAGGCGCCTCTTGGCTGCCATTGCTGCTGAGGAGCATCGCACCAGTAAAGACAGGCGCGTTACGTACCAGTGCAGGCGTGCGTCCACGCACAGCAGCCGTCTGCGCAGCTCTGCCGCCGAGCAGCGCCGTCCGCATCTTCATCATCGTCGCCATATTCGCTTTTGGCTCTTTTTTCATCCAGCATGAATAGGTCCATAGTAGTACAGTGTTTCACCTTAATAGTGAGCCTCCTCCAACGCGAAAACCGAAGGTTAACGACTGTTAGACGATGTTAGCGGAGGTTGACGACTGTTGGCGGGTGTTGAGAAGCCTCCCTTTTTTCGCGGTTCATTATTTGTCGCGACGACGAGAAGCTCCGCACGAGAGCCGTCCGTCCATCTCTGTGTAGCTGCTCGTCTGACGGGGTGTACGAGCGTACGTGAGAGCCATGCTCGGGTCCAAGTCCGCCATGTTCAACAAGTTCTCGAGCGTCGTGCAGACGGCGGTCTCGGGCGCCGTGCAGGGCGTGCTGGGTGAGGAGTTCAGCAAACACTACGAGACGCCCAAGGACTGCACGGCGTCGGGCGGCCACGAGCTGAGCTGGAAGATCTTCCCCGCGGTCTCACGCAAGAGCGGCCAGGAGGTGAGCATCTTCGTCTTCGACAAGGACGACCTTAAGAAGATCAAGAAGAAGGAGCACCAGGAGCGCATCCTCGAGGTGCTCCGCCAGGAGATGAAGACGCTGCGCCTGCTGCGCCACCCGCACGTGCTCAAGGTCGAGGAGATCTTCGAGGAGAGCAGGCGCACGCTCGCTTTCGTCACGGAGCGCGTCACGTGCTCGCTTGCGAACGCCTGCAAGAACTTTACCAACGTCGCGAACGTGACCCCCGAGGTGCTCGAGATCGGGCTCACCGAGTTCGAGGTCGCGTGCGGCTTCATGCACATCGGCGAGGCGCTGAGCTTCCTGCACCGCGAGGGCCGTCGTGTGCACCTGAGCCTCGGTCCGCACAGCATATTTATTACCCCCAAGGGCGAGTGGAAGCTCGGCGGCATGGGCTTCTGCCGCGTCGTTGAGCCCGGACAGACGTCCCGCAGCGAGTACTACTCGTCCGAGTCCTCGACGGGCCTGAAGAACCCGACCACCGGCGCGATTGAAGGCAGCTGGGAGCCGCCGCTCGAGTACTGCGCGCCCGAGCTCGTGACGGAACCGCGGCTGTTTACCAGCAGCGCCGACATGTTTTCGCTTGGACTGCTGGTGTACGAGCTCTTTGTCCCACCTCGCGCTGACGGAGGGCGCAATCCTGTGATCGACGTGCGCGACGGCAACCCGATGACCCACGGCTACAAGGTGCAGTCGATGCACCCGATCACGTTCCCGCCGTCGATCCCCGTGTCGCTGCATAACACGATCCGATCGCTGCTGTCGCTGCAGCCGACCCAGCGGCCCGAGGCACGCATGTTCCTGGCGTCGCAGTTCTTCGACTCGGGCCCGATCAAGACGCTGCGCACGCTACAGGGCCTGGTGGAGCAGGACCCGGCGTCACAGGCCAAGTTTCTCACGACGCTGCCCGAGGCCATCGATGGCTTCTCGCCGCGCGTGCTGCGCGACATGGTCATCCCGGGTCTCCAGTCCGTTGTGATCAACAAGGCCGTGGCACCCTTCGTGATCACACCGCTGCTCAAGATCGTCGCCAAGGTCGACAAGCACATCTTCGGCCACTCGATCGCGCCCATGCTCATCCCGCTGCTCGCGATGACCGAGCCCGTGCAGTGCATGCTCATGTTCGTCTCGGAGTTAGAGGTGATCATTCCCAAGGCCGAGGATGGCTACATCCGCGACCACATCGTGCCCATGCTCTGCCGCGCGCTCGACAGCACGGTGCCCGAGATCCTCGACACGGTTCTCAACAAGATCGTAGACCAGGCGAGCCTGTTCGAGTACCGCATCCTGAAACAGGTGATCCTGCCGCGCGTGAACAAGCTCATCCTCACGCCGCCGCAGATGTCGGTGCGTGTGAACGCGCTGCTCTGGATGGCCAAGTCGTTCCACGTGTTCGACAAGGACCTGCTCATTGAGAGCGTGCTGCCGACGCTGCAGCAGACACTGCAGACCGACAAGTCCCCCGCCGTGTGCATGTGCATCTTGGGCTGCTACGACAACCTGGGCAAGCATCTCGGCCCAGAGTTTCTCGCCAAGCTCATCATCCCTGCGGTGGCGCCGCTGCTCTGGGAGGCGACGCTCAACAACTCGCAGTTTGACCTGGTCTGCGAGAAGATCCAGGATATGCTCAAGGCCGTGATCCAAGAGCGCGACAAGGTGTTCTCGGCCGAGAGCTCGGTCAGGAGCGTCTCGACTGGTGTCACTGCCGCCTCGGGCTTCTCGGAGGTCATCAAGGCCGCCGAGGCGTCCAAGGAGCGCGCGACGGGCGTCTCCGCGGTTAACAAGATGCTTTCGGAGGAGTACGTCCCGGAGCAGAAGCCCGACGCGCGCAAGTCGGACGCGAAAAAGCCCGAGCCGTACTCGGATGACCCGTTTTACCTGGGCTCGCGTCGCACGCAGAGCGGCTCGGGTTACGAGGCCAAGCGCAGCAACGAGCCGACGGCGCTGACTCGAGAAAGCTCGGGCGATCGCTCGGAGACCTTCTCGTCTCGCCGACGAGCCGCAAAGAAGAGCACGACGCGCTCGAGTCGTCGTGAGAAGGACGACGGGAACGCTGACCTGCTCAATATCTCGTCGTCGTCCGGTGGTAATGGCGGATCCGGTGGCCTGTTGGACCTCGGTGGTATGCAGTCAAGTTTGCCAGCAGCTACGGGCTCGAACGACCTCTTCACGGGCATGAGCGTCGGTGGTTCGGCCATTGCGGCGCCAGCATACCCGAGCCAAAGCCAGAGCAACAGCATGTCGTTCCAGGAAAATCCGATGTCAGGCGGCGGAATGCAGCAACAGGCGCCGATGATGAACTACGGCAACCAGCCAGCAGCCGGTCAATACAATCCCAGTCTGATGCAGATGACGCCGTACGGACTAGGCCAGCAGCAGCAACAACCTCCGCAACAACAGCAGCAGGGTTATATGAGCGGCGGTGGCTACGGTGGCCAACAAATGAACAACGGCAACGGCATGATGATGATGGGCAACAACAACAACAGCCTCGCAGGGCCAGGCCAGATGCTGCAGATCCAGGCAGCGCCAGGCTATCCGCAGCAGCAGCAGTCGTCGGGCGATCCGTGGAGCGCCTTTGACGGGCTGTAGCCAGAGAGAGAGGTATGATGCTTTTGCTGAGTGCTATGAGGTTGTCAAGAGGTTATTTTCCATAGATATCTGAAAATGGTTGGGAGTGCAATGCAAAAAATCTTGAAATTGGTTTTGTACCAGGATTTATATTAGCGTCGCCACCAACAAGAGCTAGAACGGCGACAACAACAAAATGACGCAGTAGTGGATGGATTGTTTCTTCCTCATGTTGTTAATCATGTTAGAACTGCATAAGCAAAGCCAGCAAGCTAGTGGTCGTAGCGAGAAGCAACGACTTAAAGCGCGTGGCCGAACTTGGCAAGCGTCGGCTTGAGCTCGGTGTGCTCGGCGAAGACCTTGGCCTCGGCCTCGGCGTGACGCTTGGTCTGCGCGAGCTTGCGCTTGTAGTAGGCGTCGGACTTGAGCACACGCTTGGCCTCGAGGCGAGCGACGAGGTCACGGTTCTTCCAGCCGACCTCCGACGCGAGCTTGCCCACGACGGTGAAGCGGCGCGAAGCCTTGAGGCGAATCACACGGAGAGCGTCCGGGATGACCATACGCTTCTGCTTGTCGTACGGCGACGGGATGCCGTCGAACACCTGAAAGATTATAAAGCAGGAGACCGTTAGAGACGACGCTGAGAAAGATACGAAAGATCGACTGGAAACATACCTTCAAGCGCTGGAGAGCGGCGGCGCCACGGGCGGTCTTGTGCGGAAGCATGCCACGGATGGTACGCCACAACATGCGGGAAGGAGCGCGGTAGTGCACTGGGCCCTTCTTCGGGTTGGTGGCGGTACGCTTGTTCAAGAACTGGAGGAACTTGACTTTGTTGCGCACGTCTGTAGGGAGAAGAAGAAAAGCGAAATGATCACAGCTTAGTGACTTTTCATTTCTCTCTCCATCTCTCTCTTGAGACGGCATGACACACAGCTATTTTACAAGTCAGAGGACGCCTCGAGAGGCGTCATGAGATGCTCCACAGGGTGTCTGCACACAGCGGCTTTTGCATGTTTTGGATGACGAGAGCGAATCGCGATCTCTCTCTCCATTTCGTCGTCTTCTTGGCATCTTTTCCTTTTCATTTAGCAGCTTCGCCGGCGCCGGCATGAGTACGGGGATACAACCCATGCCGGTGCGTCTGAAGCGAGGACATGAAACCAAATTTCAAAGAGAAGACGCCACTCACACGTTCAAAATGAAAAGAAAACTCAAATGCAGATTCACTCGACACGCATCATCCAATCCACGTACAAAAAGCAGCAACGGCAGACACGCTCGCTTCGCATCCCACACATGACACTCATACATACACACTCAATCCCATTCCAGCACACTCATGACAAGCACATATGACACTGGACGACCGAAAGCGCCGCTGGATCCACGATCGACGGGCATGAAAGCTGAAGACAGTGAGCGCGCGATTGACGGCCACACAGCGTATTGCTTGGTGGCAGGCCTGGGTGACAAGCCGCCGCTGTGCGTCGCTCTCTCCTCAGAAGAGAGCTCGTGTTGACGTTCAACGCTGGTACAATCGCTGCTACTGCTGCATCACCTTCTTGCTGTGAGACGCTGATCGAAGACGCGACGGCGCTCGGGTAGTATCCTGTGCTGTGCGGCTGCTCTGACTGCGCTGGACTGGAGTTGGGTGGACTGGATCACTGGTTCTACTTGACGCATGAGAGTGGTTTACGTACGCGATCCGGAGATCTCGAGCTGTTCGCAACGGACAGCGACGACGTGCTGGCCCTGGAGCAGCTCCTTGGCGACGAGCGAGGCCAGACGACCAAGCAGGTGGCCGCGGCAATCAACAACGACAGGCTTCTCAAACACCATTTTAGCTCGAGGAAATGAGGAAATGGCGCTGCCTGCACCATGCTCGTGGCAGCTCATGCCATGAGCAGCTCCAAGCCGCGGGTGGCCACCCGTCGCGGTCCAGCATTGTGCGCATTTTCAACCAATGAGAAGCGCGAACGGGGCTATTTTTGGGACCGGGCCGGACCGGTTAGGGCTATGGTAGTCTGTCAGAAGTGATATCCTTCATAAATAATCTGTGACCATACTCACTCGTTATGTTGACCAAATAGTTTCTATATGAAGTATATTATATTTGTCTAACATGATCTCCTGAGATGACGAATACGAATTTCTTCCAGTGTATTACTTTTAACTTTGAGAGGTATTTTGGTGGCAATTTTCCGCTTGATGAGGAAATGGGAACCATGACGTTCATGCGCACGAGCTCACTGCGCGCAACGGACGCGCCCGTCACGCCCTTCAAGCTCTTCGAGGTGCTGTCTGTGGATGCTGCTGCATGCGTTAGTTGGCTATCTGTCGATATGTTTATCATGCTGATGTCATCCTTGCTATTGCATCTTTCTGCCATTTAAGTGGGACGCCGGCTCCTCGTCCACAACAGCAGCGCGATATGAGAATGACGCCCGCGTGAACACAAACACAAGCAGCTGCGCCACCAAGAGCTACAACTACCGTGTGCATGAACACGACAGTAACACTGGTACTGCTGCTGCTGTGAATGGAGGTGTGGCTGGTCCGCAGAGCGTGGCGCTCGCGGCCGCGTTCAAGAAACGCTCGCTGGCGCGCTGGGAAGAGGCCAAGAAGCTGCGCGCGGACCCGATTCTGCCCGAGTTTGAGCGCCTGGCGCTCGAGATCGCACAGCAAAAGCAGATGGAGAGCAGCAGCGCCATGGCGGCAGCGGCGTTTACGGCCTCTGCTGGCAGTGGTGGTAATGGTAATGGCTCGAGTGCGGGATCTGCAGCCGTCGACGTATTTCGACAGCGATCCAAGCAGTCGTGGCTCAAGCAGAGCGAAGAGTTGCGCTCCCAGGCCGCGGATATCGAACTCGAGACCGCAGCGAGCGACAGGCACAGTACCTCGAGCGACAGAGACAACGACGACGCGTCGTCCGTGCACTCAGGAGAGAGCCTTGCGGTTCAGCTCCATCGCCGCGGCTACGGACTCAACAGCAGCATGTCTTCACAAAACACCGGAGCGAGGATGGCGCAAGGCAGCATGGCTTCTTCTTCTACATCCGCATCCTCCAATGCGTTCCGTGACGCCTCGCGAGATGCCTGGCAGGCCACGAAGGCGCTGCGCTCGGAGCTGCCTAGCGACATATTTGGGGGGACAGGTAACGTCTAACCTCGCCGTGATGTCTCGCTCTTGTGAGCTTTGCCCGTTGTTTGCTGGCCAGGATATGTAACTTATGTGTGTGGCTGTTAGAGAATCATGAGAAGCAGCTCGCGTTCAAGCAGCGGCTCACGGCCTTCTACTCAAAGCACAATCCAGACAAACTGGGCGATATAGAGCGCACGCTCGTGACATTCAAGGGCCGTGAAGATGAGCTTTTTGCCAAGCTGGAGGAGAAATACGTCACAAATGTGGACACGCCGTTCGCGTTGCGCAAGCAGAAGTTCCTCACGCGAGCCGACCACCCGGCGGTGTTCATGGACATTGCGATTGGCGGCAAGGCCGTGGGCAGGATCGTGATGCGGCTGCTGGACGACCAAGTGCCGCTTGCCGCCGAGAACTTTCGCTGCCTGTGCACTGGCGAGAAGGTTCGTTTGTTGTATATTGAAGCAGTAGTGTGGCTGACGACTGTCAAGTGTCCGCCTTGTGACTGACAACATTGTCGTTGTTGCTATTGTTCTCTTATAGGGCGTGGGGCCACTGGCAACGACACCGCTCTACTTCAAAGGATCGAAGTTCCATCGCGTCATCAAGGACTTTATGGTCCAAGGAGGAGGTGATGAAGGGTGTTGTAAGTTCTGTTGGTGAGATTTTGCTCACAAGACTGTTGACTATTCGTTGTACTACAGACTTCACGGTTGGCGACGGCACTGGAGGGCTGAGCATTTATGGGAAAACCCCGCACGGAGACCTCTGGGGCAAGTTTAAGGACGAAAAGTTCCTGCCGCACGACGACATAGGGTTGCTCTCCATGGCTAACAATGGCAAGAACAGGAACGGCTCGCAGGTGCGTTGGTGGCTGGTGATATGCGTGAAATTGCCCTGTTGGGGATCGCTGGACTCAACTAACTCTGTGGTTTTTTTTTTTTCTGCAGTTCTTCATCACGACCAAGGCGAATCTGACGAACCTGAACGACAAGCACGTGGTGTTTGGTGAAGTCGTCGAGGGACTGGAGATTGTCGACCTGATGCAGAATGTCGAGGTGAACAAGGTGAAAAACAACAAGCCACTACCACACAACGAAGTGGTGATCGTGGACTGCGGGCAATGGGCTGGCTGAGGTGAAGAGGAGGAAGAAGCGAGAGCCGTGCGCTTCGGTCAAGAGAAGGACTCATCACGTGCCTGCATTTAATATGAGTTTGCTGAGATACGTTTGTGCTGGCGCTTCAGGTTGATTTCCGTGAGGTCGTCAAAGATTTTTGGGGTTTGGCAGCATCCACCAGCAAGCAAGACGCACATGGCCGAAATATCCTGGGGCTCGCTATAGCAAGCAACGAGTGAGTCACAGACCAACCAGCGACCGCACTCTCAAACAAGGACCAGTGGAAGTGCGTCAAGTCCACAGAGGGCTTGACGTCTACCGCACGCGCTAGAACAACCGCGCGTCAGCGTCGTCTGAACAGGTGCCTTCCTCGA
>JAASFV010000273.1:0-28180 GCA_023334015.1 Globisporangium paddicum
CCATTCTGGATATGTACGTAGCAAAGGAGCATGTGACGTTGGATAGTCTGCTATTAAAACTTGTGTCTGACCAGCTCCCGTGCCGATGGACGTGGAGCCGAGCGACGCTTGTAACCGGGCGTTCCCGAGTTACTCAGCACAATACACAGAGTGAGAAAGCGTGTGTTACACGACTTCCACAAGGACTCGTGATAAAAGGATCAGCAGTTCCTGCGATCTAATTGCCTGTTTGTAACAGAGCAATATGGGCGAAAAGGGGGAGGACTTTAACTTGCTTGTTAGCAAGGCAAAAGGGAGACTGTTTATGTAGGCCCCGAGGGCGGCCCCGAAAGTGGGTGCAAATTACTAGAGATTTGTATACTATAGCTAGGCCTAAATAAAGCTACTTTGACTGGCTATGGAAGCTCAGTGTATCTGATTGGCTACTTACTTATCTGTAATAATAGTCCGTGACAAGGCCGCATCATTGCTGGCCATAACTGTTTATAAAGTACGCAGCTGGCCCCTGGTAGGGTGGCCAGTGCGAACCTGTACTAAGTTTGGTCTTAAAGATATTGCACAAACAGTAGTTTGGCAGAGTGGTTACTGCGGTGTAACTCACCCGTGTACCCCGTTACAGTTGCAGCACAGAGCCACTGTGATCCTGGACTTCACGCTCTTCTTGCCGTTGTGTTGGACCGTGGAGAGGGTTCTGTTCGGTAGCAATTCATAAAGTAACGCTATTTCGTCAAAGTTGAACACGTCACTCGGAGAATACTGCTCGATCAGAAACCGGATCCTCGTCTGCGCTGCTTGCACGCCCTCAACATATAAACTCTCGCTCTCGCCAGTCAATGCGCAGCTCTTGATGTTGTTCCGTTTCTTGAAGCTCTGGAGCCAGCCGTTTGAGAGCTTGAGCGCGTGATCTGGGATCTCGTGGCTCTCTCGCAGTCGCGTGATCTGGGATCTCGTGGCTCTCTCGCAGTCGGTCCGCTTTCTCCAGGACCAGGTCTTCGGATAGCCCGTCACTCTCACGCGCGAGCACGAGCTCCAGCAGCTCGTTTTCAAACTCAGGGTGCGTCACACGTCGTTTCTTTTTCACGATGAGGTTAAAGCCCTCAAACTTCACCTCTTTCATGACCCTGAGACGATGCGCCGTTGATTTGTTGATGATGTGCTGGGACTGAATGCTCACATACATCTGCACTTCGTAAAAACGGATGCTTGGGTGTTCCTTGCAGTATAGAAACATTGTGTACTTCTACTCCAGCGAGAGCGACACTCGCTTGGTTGAACCCATCGGCGGCGCGGGCGTTTGTATTGTGCTAGAAGAGCGACGATCTCTTGAGCCGCACTCGTCACTGGTGTCGCCACCTGTGTGAGTACGTACACAAAGAACCACGCGCTGCGCATCGCCGTGTGTTGAAATAGAAGCGAGGTGAGTCGGCTGCGCAGACGTGCTGAATCAGTGGGGTCCCGTGTGTCTTCCAAGCAGCAGCAGCGGCGAGTCACTCAAAGCGGGGTTTTACTTTGAATGGCCAACTGATTTTCGTGTCTTATATCTTACTCGCTTATAGAGAGCACGGTGTACAAATCCCTATATAAAAGATTTTGTTTGGCGACGCTGTAACTCTTATTTAGAGGGTGTCTCTTACAAATAGACTCTTATAGAGAGGAGTGACTGTAAAGTCATTCCTCAGCAGAGAACACCAGTCATCCACACAGAAGATGCAGTTCGCCACGGTCCCGGAGCTCTTGCCGCCGCCCGAGACCGTGTCCAAAATGGACAAGTCGGTCACGCTGCGCACCAAGTTCGACGCGCAGCCGCTCGACCGCAAGCTCGCGTGTGTATGGGGCTGCGTTACGTTATGCGTATCGCTGGTTCTTAACGTGCTGGTGGTTTGATATGGTATATGTGCTGTGTGTAGAGCCCCAGCGAGCGCAGCTGCGTGTACTACTTGTGGACCGAGTCGGAGGCCTTCGCTGGGACCATGCACCCAGTCAAAGGCTTCCTGCCCAACACAGTGCGTCTTGATCGAACAAGTTACTGCAGTAAATAATCAGGAGTGCTTGTGAGATTTTCCAGGAGTGATTGTATCATTTCATTGAGCCACATGGCTACACTTTGAACCCAGGAGTTCTTCAGCAGCAATCCTCCACCTACGTCTGCTTGAGAGCGGAGTAGAATTTGCCCGCAAGCGTCTGCAGCGGGTCGTCTATCAGCGCCTCGTACGCGGGTGGCGCATCCTGGATCTTCTCCACCACGAGCGAGAACTGCAACAGCGTGTCCTAAACACACAGCACAACCCAAAGCCTCTATGTGATCAGTACCACCACCTCAATCAGTATATCAGTCCAGCCTCACTCGCCCACGCACCATGATCGCGTTGCTCTTGTACTCGATCGAGAGCTCCAGTGTGTCGGTGCTCCGGGTCGGGAGCGCCGACACCGGGCTGTCACTGGCGGCGTTCGAGTCCTTGCGCTGGAGCACAATGTCCCTGCCGACGTGGCCAAAGTTGTCCAGGTTGCGCTGCAGATTCACGAGCGTCCGTCGCATCGACATGAAGAGGTGGAGCACCTCGAGGTCCTTCTCGTCCAGCGCAAAGAGCTCCAGAGCGCGCGGCGACGGTTGCTGCTGCTGTGCCGCCTGGGCCCCAGGCTGCTTGTTATTTGGGTCCAGGAGGGCCAATAGATTTCGCTTGGTGCCTCGCCACGATGCCGACGAGCCGCCCTAAGATAGAGATAGATAGAAGACACAGCTTTAGCCAGGAGTTCGTCAGGTTGTATTTGAATGGTGACCTATCATCGTACCCGCTTGACGACCATCTTCTCCATGTGCTTCTCGTAGAGCTCGTAGAACTTGCTCCCGACGAGCGAGACGGGCATGGCCGAGTAGATTGTCGAGATGATCACGACGCAGATGCAGAAGACCTTGCCGATCGACGTGCGAGGCACGAGGTCGCCGTAGCCCACGGCGGTGAGTCTGCGCAAGGTGGACACACACGATTTAGAATATTGTCCATTTGAGATGGACATTTTCCTAGTAGACTTACGTGGTATACGAGAGCCACGTGGACCGCGTCATGTCGATGATCGTGGCCGGGCGGCGGTCTTGGATCAGCACGCGCTTGCCCAGCGGCAAGCCCTTCGCGAGCACGGGCGTCAGCACGTTTTTTTCCCACCACATGCACTGCTTGCCCACGTAGCACTCGGTGCCGCGTTCGATCTCGTAGAAGAACGCACCCGCGAGGATACAGCCCGTGAACAGGAAGAAGATCTATCCACACGCATCAGTATCACGGTTGGCCTCATAATCGTGACTCGTAACATACTCAGAGAGAAAGTCTGACGCACCGGGATCGTGAGCTGCTTCCAGACACCCTTGGCAGTGTTGGCGAGCACTTTTGTGCCTTTGAAGTGCTGCAGTAGGTTAACACAATATTCTAGTGAGTGAGATAAGCCAACAGCTTCAACACGAGAGCCGAGGACGTACTCGGGTCAGCTTGAGGATGCGCATAGTCTTCATCACGCGGATAACCGAGAGGAACGACGGCGACGTGGCCACGATCGCGTACGTCGGCTGCACGTCCTGCACCAAGTACTGTATCACCTACCAACAACAACAGCAATAGCACACCCACAACTCAGCTAAAGCCTTAGACATCAAAATTTCAGAGACGCACGCTTTACCTCGACGAAGAACGGCACGACCGCCAGGATGTCAAAGATGATGTAAAAGTCCCGGATGAGCCGTGCACGGTCCCGCGATGCGACAAAGCGCAGCACGAGCTCAAGCGTGAACGTGAGCCCGAAAGTCCACTCAAGGTAAATCCAGTAGGGCCCCATGTCGACGATCGTGTCCACCCGATTGCACTGCTGGCGGTAGCAGATGAACGACGCCCCCACCGGGAGGAAGGCGTCCTCACAGCTCAGCGCCGAGGCATCTAGCGACCCGATGTTCAATCCATTCGCATAGCAGTTGGCTGCGTCCGTTGGGCTGGAGCACGTGAAGTCGACCCGCTGTGAGAAGTTGGCCTTCCTATACACGTCCCGTACAAAACAGCCCGGGTCGGGTCCGTCCCAGTGATCGCCCTCAAAGCCCGTCTTGGTGCAGTAGTCGTACACGGCGCGGCGGCAGCCCTGGGTCTCGACGCCCGAGGTCGCGAGCTCCGGGAGCGACTCACAGCAGAATAGAAAGATGCTCAGGAGCGCAAACGCGACCATGACCTTGTTGATCACAGACGCGAGCTGCGACGAGTCGGGCGCCTCGAGCGCCATCCAGAGCTTGCCACGGAAGGTCTTGATCACGGCGTTTCCGCTCGCGCTCCTGCTGTCGATGGAGTTGCCGTCCGGCATCCTAGATTTGCCCATCGCTCGTCGGGCACGCACGAAGATGTGCGAGAGCACGCCCTCATCCCGCGGCCTGCTGCTAGTGACACGCTCCTTCTTCTTGTGCGGCACGAAGAGTCCCAGCAGCTCGCAGGCCTCTTCGTGGACACTGAGCAACTTGTCCGTGACCTCCTTGATCTTGGTGAGTCGCTGCGATTGCGCATTGCTAGCCTCGACCGTGCAGGCATCGTCACCTTTGCTCTTGCGCATGACCTTCTGGATATTGAGCTGCACGACCCGCCAGGCGTCGAGCAGGTGGAAGTGCGTGTTGGTGAGCTGCTGCGTGAACATGTGGGCTTCCTCTGAGTCGAACGGGCTGAGGGTCTCGTCGCGCTGCCGCATCTTGCGCTTGTTGTTCCACTGGAAGTTCTCGTACGTGTTTTGGAAGTTGTTGCCGACGATGAAGAGCGGCATGGAGAAGTACATCTGGCCCGCTATCATCGCCACGCCCGTGACGAACACGGACGCCCAGTTGTTCAGCGACGGCACTTGGTTCCCGTAGCCAACTGTGGCCACGCTGTGTGGGCACCAAACACATAAACAAGGGTGTCAGTCCACCTACCGTCAACATTAGAAGGACCATTTTCAGATGGACACTTCCCATTCATTCATTTTTCGGAGACAAAGAAAGTACGTACGTGACCATGATGAAGTAGGCCGAGTTGAAGATGTCGGTGAACTGGCACGTGTGGACGTTGTAGCACGGCTCGGCGTAGAAGAGCGCGGTCGCGAGCAGCATGACGAGCGTGCAGAGGAAGAACATGGTGATGCCCAGCGGCCGCAGACTTGCGCGGATCGACAGGTACAGGATGCGCGACTGATCGTAGTGACGCAGGATGTTGCCCAAGCGCACGGCGCGAAGCAGTCGCAGCAGTGCTACCGAGTGCACCGGGCTGGTCATGTCGTCCACGTTGAAGCTCCAGCCGGCGGCGTTGAGCAAAAGCTGCGCGTACCAGGGTACGAGCGCAACCAAGTCTGCGATCGTGAACGGGTCCGTGAGGATCGCCTTCTGGAACTTCTTGGCGGCCACGCGCACGACGAGCTCGAGCGTAAACACGAGACTGATGACGGCGTCCAGGGCCTTGTAGACCGCCTTGTCCGGCAGGTACGGATACCCCGGGTCACTCCCGCCAAAGTTCTGCCCCTCACACGTCTCGGCCGCCAGCATGCAGAAGTTGAGAATGATGAGCACGAAGATGACGCGGTTGAGCATTTTCATCCAGTGGGACTCGGTCGGCTGCCCGAAAATGTCGGCTACAATGCCCTGTGTGCGCAGGAAGACGGATCGCTGGTACCCGTGCAGCGGCGCTGGGGCCATAACGTCGGCCCCGGCGACCCGGACCGTCTGTGCAGCTAGTGCTGCGGCCGCGATGGCCTTGGGCTCGCTCCTGCTCGAGTAGTCCGACGTGCGCTGATAGTGTGGCGCGTGGCTGTTCTTGGGCGTGGAGTGGCCCTTAGGCTCACTCTCACTATGGTCTTCAGTCTGTTCGTCGTCGTGGGTACCAGCGAGTGACGGCGAGTACGCGACTGGGTAGATCCTGGGGGAGCTGCTCGTCGCTCCCGAGGCTGCGAGGAACCGCGTGAGGCTGCGCGAGTATGACTGGCCGCTAGTACCACCAAGGTCCATGATACTTGGGGGCTGTCGCTTGGCAGCAAACACGAACGAGTCAAAGTCGTCGGTGGACGTGACGTCGGTGTTCAAAGACGCTGGAAGGCCCCGTGGTCCGATGTACGAGGCGCGCTTGTGCACTGTTGGTGACTGGCTTGATTCACTGCATCGCTCAGCTGGCGCTGCTGCTGATGGCATCGACGGGGGCTCGAGAAGGAGATTCCCCGATTCTCCGAGCTCAATCGATGGAGGATCGCCATTGCTGGGGCCTTGCCAGACAAGAGACCGCCGTGGTTGCGGCGTCTCGCTTTGAGCTTCAGCCTGAGACTCGATAGCATCAGCGGCCTTGGCCTGGAGCAGCAGGGCTTTGACGTCGTCTTCGATGACTGACGCAATGATTGAGCGGCGCGCGGTTCGGTCTCGGTGAACTTCGTCTGGGGTCCCGGCTGGCGGCGTTTGAACCTGGCTCTCCGAGCTAAGCTTAATGCCAGTGAGTCGCCTCATGACCTCGTGGGACTGGGACGAGCTCGGCCGCGACAGAGCCATCACCATGGGCTCTTCGCTGGCGTCCCCGGCGTCGTCCTTGCCCGTGTCGACTGCGCTGGGGAGATCGTACTCGATGATTGCCTTGCCATGCTTGACCTCCTTCTCGATGAGTGGCATGGATGGGGGCTTACTCAGAAGTGGCGGACGGAAGGCTTGTACAAGAGGGCCCAAGAGTGTCGCGCTGGCAGAGAGGCGGTGGCTCAAGGGCGCGCGTTCCTGCAGATCTTCGTGTGGTGGGGTGTCTTCGTCGTGCTCGTGGGACTCTCTGTTCGAGACGCTGTTCATGAGAGGACGGCCAGCCCACGCAGCGAATCAGCACGAGATCGAGCGCTCGTGTCTCAAGCTGCCCTACTCGTCCAAGGCTAGTGAGACAAACGATTGCGAACTCTCCAGGTCTGGTGCATGAATGCTCGACACGAGGCTCAGGGCTGGTTCTCAGTTGACCGTGTACCCCCACGCGACAAGTTGAAGAGGAACCGCCTAGCTTGGCACTCGCAGCAGACGCTCGCCGAGGCGTCAATCAACCGAGATGCACGCGCTCACGCAGACCACACGCAGACCACACGCAGCAAGCTCTTAACCGAACAGAAGCAACCGCAGCTCTATTTGCAGGGTGCATTGGTCCTGAGAGGGCATTTCGTAACGCACACGCTGGTACAAGCCATCACTCTCTTTCATTGACTTGTTACAAGGCAGTCCACTAAGTATAGGCCACCCCAACTCCTCGAATAACCAACGCAGAGTCAGCTGATCACGGCCTTGGCCCACTCATGGCTGAGACCTGGTCACCACTGCTAGGAAGTCCAGCGCCTGCTGCTTGTTCACCCAGGTCAGGATGCCATAAAAGAGGTTGAACGGTCACGCAACGTGCGAATAGCAGACATCCATGTGGCCGGCGCTGCGCTCTACCAGCGCCTTCTTGCCAAGAAGGTCCGAGCTCTCCGCCTCAACAGGTCGATGCGTGCTTCGCCACAACTTCTACCGCATCACGACATAAACCCTAGCACGTCTGGTCAAACCAAATATGACACGCCCTAACAAAAGAGGGTTATCACATAACGAATGTTATAAACACGTAACAGATATGATGTAATTTTTTGCCTTTTGTGGCCAGCATTTTTGCGTTTTTGCAGCATTTTGATAACCCGACGAGCACGTGACAGCAGTTCGCCCGCCATGCTCCGCCACGCCTCCAAGTCCCTCGCGCGCCGCTCGTTCGCCACGGAAGCGACCGCCGCGCCTGCGGCCGCCAAAAGCTCCAGCAGCAGTGGCGGTAGCTCCTTCAGCCAGCGCCTGCTGTCGTTCACCGTGGGCTTCGCGGTGGCCGGCGGCATGGGCCTCTACCAGCTCAACGAGGACGTGGAGAAGTCGACGGCGGAGATCCAAAATGCCATCGGCGGCCTCAAGAGCGACGTGGTGGCGCAGAACGCTGCGCTCACCAAGCGCATCGAGCAGCTCGAGAAGCGCCAGTAGAGACACAGCAAGAAAGAGAGAGAAATGCTGCGCTCCGCCTCGAGACTGTGGCGCTAAAGCACTTCAATCGCCATTGCTGGCGAGGATGCCCACGGCCCCCGCTGCGAGAAGAAGAAGGGGGGGGGGGCGGCGACCAAGAAGACGAGTCCGTTGTGAAGCTCCATATATAAGAAAACAAGCACGAGAAACAGAGCAATATGTGAAACGCGAGAGGAAGAGTGTGGTGTGTGAGAGTTCATTTGTTTTCTATTGCGGATGATAAATAGTAGGGACACGCGAAGTGCCATGCAGGTCGGCATCCTCTCGATGGTCGGGTGCTAACAGTGGTCAGTAGAAATTCTCCGGCGTCGGCGCCATCACCTTCTTCCCACTGGAGGCGCTGCCCTTGCTCTCGCTCTTCTCCTTCTTCTTGTCCAGGAGCTGCTTGAGATCGTCCACGACCTGCTCGTTGACCTTGTCAGCGAGCTGCACGGACGTGAGCGCGTCCTGTAGCGTCGCAATGTCGCCCCGGAAGGCCGCGTTCTCGTCGTTCTTCTCGTCCAGACGTTGCGTGAGCTTGGCGATGCGCTTCTTTGACTCGCTCAGCTCGCGCTGCATGGCGCAGAAGATCGCCGTATACTGCTCCTTCATGGCCTCGATCTCCGCGTCGGCCGTGTAGTTTGTCTGGAAATTCTCGATCGCTTCGTCGATCGACGCGCCGTCCAGGTCGGGCACCATGGACAGCGGAGGTAATGCTGAACCACCGGTCGCTTGGTCGCCATTGGAGCTGCTGTCGAAGCTGCCTTGGCTGTACTCGCTGCCTTCATAGTCGCTGCAGGAGCCAAAACTGCCCCTCGAGCCTATGCGATGATGACGACGCCGTTGCTTTCGCGGCGTAGTGCCACTCAGCGTCGATGACTCAAGCGTATCGACGATCTGCAGGTCTGGAATGTCGAAAATCGAGATCTTCCGAGGCGCACGAGGCAGAATCTGGTTCTTGATGCCCATTTTCATCGCGTTGCCGATCAGCGCGTCGGCGTCCAACAGCAGCGAGTCGTCAATCTCCTCGGCAAAGTACGACAGCGAGCCTGATGCTGACACTGGTGGGCCTCCACCGCCTCCGCCATTCCCAAGAGTGAAGCTCGAGTAACTAGCGAGGCTGCCCAGAGGCGATTTCTCATTCCCAGAGTTGGAGGACTCGTCTGAGAAGTCGGGGTCTGGCTCCTGGCGATTCCACGGGAGCTTGTACGTCGGTGCCGGCACAAAGGCTTCAGCCTGACAGCATGCAAACAAAGATTAAATAAGAAATTGTCAGTGGTTAGCTCTACATTATGAGAATCACAGTGTCGTGTTTGCTTTGTACGAAGACGTACAGGCTTGGTCAGGTCCGCGACGCTTCGGATCGTGAGTAGCGAGACCACATTGTTCACTGCCTCGTTCGACACTGCGCCATTGCGGAATGCACGTAACGTGAGCACAATGATGTCGCGCACGACGTTCGACTCGGCGCGCAGATGCACGAAACAGTTCTCCGCCATGTGCAGACAGAACTCATTCGGGACGCTGCGTACGACTTCGACCTTAGGAAACACACAAAATACCAGCAGCAAAGGAGTTAGAACGCACAGACACAAAGATGATGGTCTATGCATATCAAGCGGCTGACACACTTTCATATCACTATTGTACAGCGCCTCGTACGGAGGGATGAGCGACGATTCGCACGTCAGCCGCACGCGCCGGTCGTCGATGAGCAGCGTCCAGGATTCCTAATATACGCGACGGATGGCACAAGTCATGAAGCTCGTGAGTCTCATGAGTCTCATAATGAGCAGAAGCATGGCTCAGAGAAAAAAAACTCACTCGTAACTCGACGTTGGTTGGGTACTCTTCGCCATCGCGTACCGAGATACTCTGCAGACCCTGTTACGCATGCATCAGTACTTGATCATTAGAAATCCCATTGTTATATACAACCAAGCGCACCAGTTTGAAAGCGTACCATGAAGAGCACCGACTTGCGCTCGAGGTACATCTCAACCTTGGAGCGCACCTCCGGATCCTCCTTGATTGGCCCGTACTCGAGCATCTTGGTCTTCACGACATCCTCGTCCTCGATCATCACCTTCGCCAGGATCCGCGCGCCAATGTCGTCCGCCGTTGCCGTGAAGAACTCGTCACAGGCGCCTGCCATAAATTCACATACACATAAGAGTTAGCATACTAATCCTAAGCCAAACAGCCAACAGCCAACAACAGCAACAGCGTACCTGGTATGACCTGGAAGTCATCATGGCCGCCAAAGGCGCGGAACCACTGCACCGACATGGAGTAGCAGCACGAGTCCACGCGCAGCGGGCAGCCGAGATACGTGAGCACGTTCATGTAAGTGTGGTGCACGCCGCCCTGGAGCACGACATTCTCGAGCACGCTCACGACGCGGCAGGCACCACCGACGCTCTTGCAGCGCTCGTTGCAGTGGAAGAACGCCGGGTTCTCCACGTCGCTCACTGCGGACGCTGTCACACCAAAGTCGTAGCCGGGAGCGATGGACGCCGCGATCACATCGATCATCGACTGCGAGCGCGGGATGAGCATGGTTTTCGAGCCAAAGGGTTGGTGCTGGTGCTGCTGATGGGCCTGCTGCTGCTTCTTGGAGTCGCTCTTGGGTGAGCTCGAGATCGCGTCCTTGCTGCGCTTCACCACGTCCATCCACCGGTGCTTCATCGTCTTTGTCTTCTTGCGCCTTACACACAGAGGTGTGTTCAGTTCACGGCTTGCGCGCTGTCCTGTAGCGCTGTGGGGTCAGCACGCGTGCGTACAAGAGCACTCGTGAGTGCGCGTGTGAGTATCGCGCGCACAGGGACGACGGCTCGTGACACGAGCGCAGCAATGGAGCAAGCGACGTGTTCTCTCGCAGCCAGATGTAAAGTGTCTTGCGTCGTACTGCTTTTTATAGCCTGGAAAATGATGCGAAAATGAGCAAGATACGTATTTCAGCCAATGGGATTCGAAAGAATGCATTTGTAATACTCTTTTATAGCCAATCAAAATGGATAAAGTGGCATAGCTGTGAGATGGCTATGCCCTGGGCTGGGATCTCAGCCCCCAACAGCGTCTCAAGATCGCGCGCTTCAACCTCATAGCCCTCCTCCATCTCCAGGCCAATCAACCGCTCTAGCAGAACCCCAGCTCCCATTCAAATCTCAGGTTCAAAAGCCCCAGCCATTGCAAGCACGCGGGCCTCCTTGTCCGCCGAGGTCTCCCAATGAATCCCAAGAGTCGCTAACTGAGCCACCACTTACGTGAACTCCACCAAAGCGAATGCGAAGAACTCTGTCTCCTCTATAGCCTCCTTCATTACAAACCTGTCACGCACGCCAGTGCTTGTTATTCAAAACTTGCGAGTCGCAGTCACAAACCCAATACAATAAGTAACCTACTCGGGCGTTTGAAATGGCGAGTCTTGTTCACAATTTCGAGAGTACGCTGTTCAGTTCAAGTTCACACGCTGCCCCCAGATGGAAATTCTCACTCGTAGGTACTTCAGTGCGTCTCAAGCTGAAGATCCTGATGCCAGTGGTGGCGAGAGGCTTGTCGAGTTGGCAAACACCCAGAGAGGTGCTCATTTCCGAATTCGCGCTGCTCAGGACAGAAGAGAGAAGCCCCAGTCCAGTACGAAGAACAAGAAGAACAAGAATGAACACCTCCGTCACTCGTCACTTGCTACTACTGCTGCTGCTGATGCTGCTGGCGTCGACCCTCGCTCAACGTACGTCATGAAGCTCATTGCTTGCCTCTCACCACTAAAGTGGAGGTCTCATTGAACTCCACTTTACGATGCTGCAGGTCTCAGAGTGGATGAAGCGCCTCCGTTGTCAGCCTCCCAGGCCTCGCACCAATCGACCTCTGGATCCAGCTCTCTGCTATCCCCACTGCTGGACGCCGGCAGCACCACTGACACTGTCGGAGTGGATCCTGAGCTCGCAACATCGACGTTGCAACCAAATTCCATGGGCAGTCGCAGCTCCATATCCGACGGCAACGGAGCCTTCCAGTCTACGCACACAGTCATCTCGATCATTGCTGGACTCGCGACGTGCGTTCTTCTTGTCGCATGCGTCGTGCTCTACAAGAGGAAGACGTCGCTGTCAACGCTCTCTGGACGAGATCACTACAGAGGCTACTGCCCAAGTCCGTTCGACCCGACGCGCGGCGTGCATCGCGCGAGCTCATGCGGTTCTCCACGAAACGACGATCATCCATCCATGGCCTTAAGTGGAGACGTGACGCCCACTACGATCACCTTCGGCGAAGACGAGCTCTCGAGCTCGTACAGGACATGCTCGCGCCACTACTCGGAACGCATCTCGAGTGAGACTTCGTGGGCGATGACCAGCGGTCGCAGCATTGAACTTAGCGGCACGACAAATAAGATCGACACCGTCATACCAGGCAGTCAAGCCAACCAGCCGCAGCGAATGAATCGAGTCGCCATGGACAGCTTCCTGAGCGACGACGACGATGGTCAAGACAGTGATCAAGCCCGTACACGCGCGCGAGACAACTCGGATTCGTCGTCCGAGCTCTTCTCAACGTGCATGGAGAGCGAGCGGTCATCTGTCGCGTCGTGGTCGCTCAGCTCGAGCTGGAGCGGCTCCGACGTTTCGTCCCTCGAGAGCACGCGCGCCACAGACGTGTCGCTGTCCGAGTACTCGATCTCCGGCAGCAGTCGGTCGTTCCGCATCTCGTTGGATGTCGACGAGGACGATCTTCCTGAAGACGACCAAGTCGTGGCCATGAAGAGCGAGAAGGACAACGAACCGCGCCTTCCAGAAGCGACAACGACCGCCGCCAGTGTCGCGACCCAGAGCCCTGGCCCTGAGAGTCGATGTGACAGTCTGCTGCTGTTCAAGCCCATCAAGCCGCGCCTGTTCCGTTCCAAGCCCAAGAAGCTCACCGTGCAGCAGAGCGCTGCCAACCAAGAAGAAGAAGCAAAAGACGAGCCTCAAGTCTGGTACTGCTGATCAGCCCCTCCTCTTGATCGTAGCGCTCAGATAGGGAGAAGTCGAAGCCCTGTAACAACCACATCCCATCAAGCCACAGTCATTACAAGATTGTCTATCAGCTTCATGGGTTGAAGTGATGCGCATCCCTCGCCGCATGACCGTCATCCTCAACTCGACACGCATTTGCCGGTACACGCACGCACTCACGCCCGCTGACATGGTGGCAAGATCATCGCAGCCAGCGAATCGGACAAGTGCAGCTCACGCCACCGTCACTCACGCACCAAAAGTGTATCCACCTCGTCCAGCCAATCACGATGAGCCACCGCCTGCCATCGTCTCAGAAAAGAGCTCTACTCAGATCTGAGTACTCAGCTCTGAGTAGCGCTCTTTTCCTCAGAGTCCATTCACGGAGATTTCTTCTGGAAGCATATTCGCATTCGCCCAATCACGACGAGGAGCTCTTCACGAGGCTCGCTCCTGTGCCCCCCCCCTCTTCCCCCATACACGCCCTTAGAGATGCAGTCCATGGAGGCGCTCCAGCACGCCGAGTTCGCGTACAACCGGCAGCGAGGGGAGGCGCGCTACGCCGCGTTCACGCACCGCGGAGTGCCACCGCGGTACCCGCCGTTCGTGATGCAGCTGCCTGTGCTGCTGCTGCCATGGGACGCTGACCGGCGCGGCGTGCTCTGCTTTCTGCACCCAGCGCAGCAGCAGGTGCTCGCGACGCCCGAGCAGACCCAGGACGAGGGCGCCAACATCGGCGTTTGTCGCTGCGGTGTCGTCAAGTACGGCAAGTATTTCCAGCGCAATCGACTACTCGACCTCCCGACCTACGATGTGGCGGTCAAGATCATGGACAAGGGCCAGCTCGAGCTCCAGCGCGACGACGTGTTCAACGAGGTGCGCGTCATGGCGCAGCTCCAGCCGCCGGGCTTCGCCGGGGTCTACAACTCGCCGCACTTCTCGCAGTGGGAGTGCTGTTCGGACGGCTTTAACGAGTACATCGCCATGGACTGGGCTGCGAACGGCTCGCTCATTATGTACGCCAAGCGACGGCTCACCGAGTACAAAAAGTTCGCGGTCGAGAGCCTTGTGCAGTCCATGACGTCGCTCGCGGGCCTCGAGCGCACGGTTAACGCCTTCCTCGCGCGCGCGTGGATGGTCGAGGCGCTCTACATCTTTGACGGCGTCATGAAGGGGCTCGCATACATGCACGCGCAGAACGTGTGTCATCTGGACATTGACCCGTGCAACGTGGTCATCGACGCGGCGCAGAACCCGCGCATCATCGACTTTGGCAGCTCGGAGATAATGGACAACAACGGCTTTGCCGGCGCGGACGACCGGCTCATCAAGTTCAAGCCGCTCTACGTGGCCCCCGAGGTGCGTGCCCACAATGCCCACGCAGTCCCGCGGCCAAGCTTTGTCGGCGCGCCCGCAGACATGTGGTCCGCGGGGGTGCTGCTGTACCAGCTGCTCTGCTTTGGGTACCCGAAGGGCCACTTGGCGCTCGTGTGCGACACGAACTGGCTACCGCATCTCATGTACCACGCGCACGGCCAGGACGCGACGATGCCACCGTGTCTAGGGCAGGAGGGCTGCCTCATCTGTTTCCGGGAGATCGCGTTCCCGCCTGTAATTTATGACATCTTCCGCGGCCTGCTCGTGCCTGAGGCGCCACACGAGCGGCTCACGGCCGTCGAGGTGTCCAATATGCTGCACCCGCTGCTCGTGGACTATGAGCACGACTTTCTCTCTCGCGCACAGGTCGTACTTGAGTCTTTATGAGGGGAGCACAGCGCGCAAGATTTTTAGCAGACTTGAAGATATGAAGACGACGAATTTGATACAAGACCCCCCCTTCTCCCCAAGGCCAGTGCGTACTTGTCAAGATAGCATGTTGACTGGCTGGGAGCGCTCCTGAGATCACCACGAGAGGCTCGAGAGATGGCACCAGGGAGATGGCCACCGTGCCAGTGTGCTGCACACCAACCAAGTAGAGAAAACTTTGACGTTTTAAAGTTGAAAGTATACAAAAGCAAGTGAGTTGCGATGTTGTCAACCTTGTGACAGCCACATTGATAGGCATGAATAATGAATGGTCCACAATGTGCGCTTCGTTCACTCAAAGACATTCAGGTTTTTTATTCTTCCCTTGTGGTCGTAAGCCGTCCACTTCCATACGAACTCGCAAGGTCTCCCGCCTTAAACTGGGGAGGTCACGGCACTCGAAGAACCTACTGGGCTCAGCAGTAGAAGAAGCCACCCAGGCCAAGACCGAGGCCGCAGCCGCCGCCGTAAAAGCCGCGGCCATACAGGTTCCAGTAGCCGAGCGGGTAGCGCCAGCCAAAGCCTAGGCCGGCGCCCCAGAGTCCAAACTGCTCCTTGTCGCTCTCGCTCACCTTGGCGTAGAGGAAGCCCGTGCGGTACTTGTCCTGGTCGTTCATGGTCGTCTTCTGGGAGTTGTCAGTTGGCACGCGCAGCATATCCGTCGTGCCAACGAGAAGCGTCACACCCGCTGGCAGTTGGCTCTGGACCATTCGTTCCTTGGCCATAAGCAGGTCCGCAATGCTGCGCTGGAGCGTTGGGGCGTCGCCCTTGGCCGCCACGACCGCCGAAGCCTTGGTCATCATCGCGGCGTCAGTGTCTGGCGCTGATATCGCCTTGAGAATGTTCTTCGAAAGCACGGCCGTGGTCATGGGCTCGTTCGAGGCCAACAGCAGAGCCTCAATCTTGCGCGTCATGTCCATACGGTCGTTCATAGTGAGCATTAGATCCACGATGCTGCGCTGGAGCGCGGCCGTGTCGCCCTTGGCGGCCACTACGGCGTCAGCCTTGCTCATCATTGTCGCATCAGTGTTCGGCGCCGAGACCATCTTCAGGATGCTCTTGGAGAGCACGGCCGCACTGTATGGCGCCTGCTCGACAAAGTCCTCAATGGCGCGCATGACGCCGACGCGGTCGTTCTGTGAAAAGAGTAGGTTACTGCGTGCCACGAACACGTTGTTGTCCATCGCGACCGTGTTCTTATTCACGAGCGCCGTCGGGTTGTTGAGCAGGTCCTTAGTCGCGATTTTCACGTCCACAGCAGCACCAGAGCGAGTCATACCTGCGTCCTGTGCGCCCGTGACTTGGATATCCGCGGCAGACACGCCAGCAGAGCTGAGGACAGCGACGAAGGCCGCGAGCGCAGCGAGACGAGCAGCAAACTTCATGATTGGTGGCGGAAAGCGTGGCTTGAGTTGGTTGGCTGGTGGTTGGATGGCCAGTTGGAAAGTGAGTGAACCTATGAACCAAACTGAAGACAGCTTGTAAGTATAGCAATCTACTCCCATAGGTAGTCAGCCATCTACGAACCATTGCATTGCCAGCGGGGTGGAGAATGACTGGAAACACTCTCACGTCGTTCTCCGAGTGACGATTTCCAGGCACTAGCAACTCCATTTCCAGGAAAAGCGACGTACTTCCAACCTGCTAAACACACAGTACATTCACGAGAACCACTCGCTCCAGCATCCGCATACACTCGCCTTTCCATGAATGCGTACGTGTTCTTCGGGGACATTTACACGTTTCCACTGATACTCCCTCCACAGGTCTCTTCGCACTCTCTTCTTTCACACACACACTTCTCAGAAGAACACGCCGTCCGAGCCCGTGAAATTCTGCTGCACAGACACATCTGCGACCATCTGCGTGAACGCGATCGGGTCGTAGTCCATCGCATCGACGAGTCGGGGGAAGTACTTGATCACAATGTCCACGAGCATCTCCTCGGCGTCCGCCAGTCGCCGCTGCGAGATGAGCCGCTGGAGCACGGCGCTGAGCGTCGACATTCTGTCACTCGTGTAGTTGGCGCGCAGGTGCTTTTGCAGCCGCGCGATCTCGTTCAGCTCGTCGGCCGAGTACACATACACACTGCCACCAAAGTTCTCGACCTCCTGCAACATCGTCGCGCGCTCGTTGTCCGAGATCATGAGCTCAAAGTCGAGCGGCTTAGATGGCACGTACTTTGGCTGGGTCTTGGAGTTCAGGAACTGCGCCTCATCCTCGTCATGCTCGGTCATGTACAGATTCAGTCCTCGTGAGGAGGACGATCGTTGCGGTTGCTGCAGTGGAGATTGTCCGGGGAAGCTCTCGCGATGGCCGCCCGAGGGACGGAAGTTGTACGTCAGCTCGGTGGCGTTCTGGCCCCTCGTGGACGCCATCGCCACCGACGAGAATCTCGACTCGTCACCGTTGCGTCTTGGAGGCGATCTGACGGAGAGCACACTGACTGGGATCGTCGCTGTCTGGCCGTACGCGATGCGGCTGTCCGAGAACCGCTCGTGATGGGCACCGCGAGAGCCATCGCGCTCATCACTCAACGAAGTGCTCCACTCATTCCGCGTCGCAGTGTTGCTGCTACTGATACCATAACACGATTGTCTGCCTAGCGCGCGTATCCAACGGACCATCTCCTGCTCGGAATCAGCCCCTAGATAGTACGTTCGTGAGTCTCTCTGTGGTGGGACGACTTTGAAGTAGTACAAACACTGGTTGCGCGCGTTCATCTCGTTCGGCTCACAGATGTCGACCGTGACGCGCCGAAGATCGACTGTTCCCAGCGGCGTCGGATCGGACGCGCCATGAAAGTACATGATCTTGCCCTCGCGCGCGACGAACCAGCGCTTCTTCCAGTTTTTGACAAAGCCACCTTGCTTGTAGAGCCAGCCCATGATCGGCGGCTCCTCGGCGCCTTTCATCTGCGGCACGGAGGAGTGCTTGACCAGATCCTTTGCTGGCTCGGCCTGAAAGAGCTCTTTGCGAGACATGGTTCGGATGCTGCTAATCTTGCTCGATTTGTTGCCTTTTGGAGCCGTGATGGTAGGAGTAATAACAGGAGCGTCGCTGCTGTCGTCGTCGAGGAGGTCCATCTGGCAATCGACGTAGAACGTTGACGGGAAGCGCTCGCTCGAGCCCACCTCGTCGATTTCGTCGCGGTGCATACGCAACAGGTCGCTCTATTACATCAGCAGCATAACACAATTGCAAAAAATTGGTTGGTGATGTGCCCAACATTGTCGAACTAATATCTACTGTTGGCACGTACATTTTTGCGGAGAAAGTCCGTGTTGAACGTGAAGTGGAAGATCTGCGAGAAGTGCTTGCCCAGGATCGCGCGCGTGCTCGCGTGGAAACAGCGTATCAAGATGTCCCCCTGAATGAGACAGTTGGTCTACACATCATACATAATAGAGCCGGCCAGTCAGTCATAACCAATGTCCACCTCTGCCACCAAATTCTTTAGCTCACCTCAAACACGATGCAGCCCTCGGAGTCAGGCGTGTAGGTCTCGAATTTCGGCTGCTGCCACGACGAGTTGTAGAGCAAATCGGTCTTCTCGTGCTGCGAGGGCGCCGGCAGGATCTGCAGGAACGGCACGATGCCGCCGCGAGGCGGGGCGTCAAAGTTCGGGATTCCGTGCAGCACGACGCGCTTGAGCACCATGCGCTTCGCGGGCAGCAGCGCTGGGATGCGCACGGGTGTTTGACCGAGCCGGCGCAGGACCTTGATGAAGTAATAAATATAGAGCGCCTGGCTGGGGAAGCGCACGCCCTGGCCGCGCGCGTTCCAAAAGTCGCGGATCGAGCGGTTCGCGACCTCGCGGATCTCCTTCTCCTTGCGCAGCTTGTAGATGCTGCCGTAGAAGCCCACGAGTAGCAGGTAACATGAGCACACAACGCCCGTGCGGCCCTTACCGGCGAGGCAGTGCACCACGACCACGTGCTTGCTCGAGCGCGCGGTCCACTCGAGCATGTCGTTCATGATGTCCAGCAGGATCTGCAGCGGCGGCGGGTGGTGATCCGGGAACCCGCACTCGGTCACGCGGCCGTCAAACTTGTTGTAGTCGTACTGGCTGTACAGATAAGATCCACAGCAATATCAGTAACGACACGCACGCATTAACTATTCAAATGGCGCTATAGACATACCGTTCGCTCAGGTTGAAGACGCGATAAGTCTCTGGGTGGTGCGAGTTGAGGAAGTCAGCGACCTAGTCACAGTCGCAGCAGCATATAAATACACGCCACACACATAAACACAGAGCTCTTTCCATACAGTTATGAACGAACGCATGCAGCTTCCATACCTCGGAGATGTTGTTGCGGTAGGTCTGCTCGACACCCGAGGCCGGATATCCCATGGCGATGAGCCGCGGCGTGATGTACGTGAGGTCGAGGTCGTAGCCGTCCTGCATGTAGCGCACACGTGAGCCCGACACAGCGGCGCGCAGGGCCTTCATCTTCGAGTTCAGTTACTGAACTTGCGCTTGCTCTTGCTGCTCTTGCGGTGGTGCTGCTGGCTCTGCGACAGCGGTTCGATCGTAAGGAGGAGGCCGTGGTGGTGCTGGTGGTGGTAAGCAGCAGACGCGTGGGGGCGAGAGGGCAGAGAGCGCAGTGGGCGCCGTGATGGCCGCGAAGCTTCTTCTTCTTCGTCGTCGTCTTCGGTCTATTGTTGTTGTGTGGGTACGGAATAGCATTTGCGTAACGGTGGTTCTGAAAGCGAGATGTTATAGAGCACATTTATAGGATAAAAGGGCAGGGGATACAGTTTCCAAGTCTAAAAGTGGGCGAAAGAACCTGATTTTGCGCGCTGAACCCACAAAAAACTAAAGTGCAAATCAGACGCGCGCGAGGGCTGGATTCCGATATCACAGACGCATTCCAGGCACGACGCTTTGTGGCCACAAGCTGCGCAAACTAGACACTTGTGATACGATTGTGAAGGACGAAGCGAGGACGATGGCGGACAGTCCGTCGTTCGCGTCTCATTTTGCTGTTGTTTGTTTTTAGTCGAGTGATAAATCACAGGACAGTATTTGTAAACTCAATAATGGAAGCACAATGCTGCTTTTAATCGCCATTGGAAATTTGACCTGCCAGTTGTATACTTCTCTCCACTCGAGGCCCGAACCATTTTTTTACAGATAGCGTGTATCGAAATCCAAAAATTAAAAATATAAGCGTGTTTGATAAACCGATATACCGGTATAAATTAAAAAGCCTGTCAAAATCGTGTGGACCACTTTTTTGTTACAAAAGCTGTGATTCCGATCAAACCATACAAATTCTCTGTTGTTTGGTCGACAACAATAGTCTACTTTTCAAGCTGAGAAAATCTCACACGTCTTCGAAGATCGATATCTCTTCACGAAAAGCTGCTGAAAAACCAAATCTTCACGAGCCCGTTGCTCATGGCGTCGCTCTCCGTGCTGCTGGTCGCGGCGACGCAGCTGCTGTTACTGGCGCACGTGTGCTCCGGTACTTTCCGCGTCATCGCGCCCATGCTCCCAGCCGAGCTCACCGCTGGCGGCGCGAACGCAGGCTTCGAGCACCAACTAGCGCTCTTCGGCCGCGTCGACACGGCCGGCCGCGACCTCGTGGCGCCGCTCGTGCTGGCGCCCATAGCGAACGCCAGAGCGTGCATCACATTCAACCAGACAGAGATGTACCAGGTGCTCGTGGATAGCGGCATTTTTGCGAACCGGAGCGCCATTGAGAGCGTCGCTGGCGTCAATGTGAGCGAACCCAGTGCCTACGGCGAGGATGAAAATGAAGATGGTGACGCGGCACAGGCTTTCGTGCTTCTGATAGAGCGCGGCGACTGCCACTTTGTGGAGAAAGTGCGTCACGCGCAAGCGGTCGCGGCTGTGGGCGTGGTGATCTACAACGCGGGCAAGGAGGAAGATGACGCTGGCGCTCTGCCTGTCATGGCGGACGATGGGACAGGCGGCGACATCCGCATCCCATCAGTGTTGATCTACCACAGAGACGCACTAAAGCTCATGGGGATGCTGCATGCATCCAAGCGCGTGGTCGGACTGCTCAATACGCAGGCATCGAACCTTGACCACCACGTGGACGTGGCACTCTGGTTCTCGTCGCGAAGCTCGCCAGCACTACACGCATTTGTCAAGACGCTCACAAAGATCGTTCGAGCTTTTGCTGTTGAAGGTAATGAGAAGCCAAACATCCAGTTTACGCCATATTATGACGTCTACGAGGGCAGCACGTGGGGATGTGAGGGGATACAGACAGCAGTACAGACCAACAAGACGGATGGTCCAGGGTCTTCCGACTGCGACAAGTTCTGTGTCTTCGGCAACAAGTTCTGCACGTACGACCCCGAGCGCGATGAGGCCATCGGTCTGGACGGTAAGGACGTTTTGGAAGAGGATGTTCGCCAGCTTTGCATCGCGCAGTATGCCCAGCAGCAAACGAACTCGGCGGCGCTCTTCTGGGAGTACGTGGGCGCTTTCAGCAGCAAGTGTAGCCCACTGAACGCTACAGCCACAGAGTTCAACGACCAATGTTCACAAAGCGTGCTGACCTCGCTGGAAATCCCGCTAACAGAGGTTACGGTCTGTGTCCGTGACCACGGACTGAGTCTGTTGCGAGATCAGATCGCCGCCAAGCACAAGTTTGGAATCCTCACTGTGCCGCAGCTCACAGTGAACAACGCGCCATTCCATGGGCCGCTGTCGTGCAGCGAGCCGATTACACTGGCGACATGTAGTCCGCTACAACTGATCTGCGCTGGGTTTGAGGGGCTTGACGAGCCACCCCACGCCTGTACGGAGGCCTTCTGGCGTGACTCGTGCTTTGCGCCTTTCGAGCGCGACGATTGCGGTGACTGCAATGTCCATGGCGATCTGTGGAATCACAAGTGCGCGGGCTGCGATGGCGTCCCACACAGCATGAAAGACCTGGACGAGTGCGGCGTGTGTGGCGGCACGGGTTCCTTTGATATCTGTAGGCGCTGTCTTCCTCAGGAGGACGCTTCGAGGGACATTAGCTGTTTGGACTGCAAGGGCGTGTCGAACGGATCTGCCAAGCGCGACGTATGTGGGATTTGCGACGGCCACGGCTCGTTCGACACCTGTGGTTTGTGTCTCGATGCCAAGGACCCGAGACGTCAGAATGTCCATTGTCGCGTTATCGAAGACCCGGATGCCGTCAAGGGCAAGGCGCAGATCACAGGCATTCGCGCGAGTCAGTTTCGCGGCGTAATGCTGACGTGTTTCCAGGTGGCGATTGGTGCCGCAGCAAACGTGAGCGCAAGTGAGGTGCTCTTGAAAAGCGTAGACGATGTTCGGAACAATGGTGGTGGTACAAGCACCAGCGACCACGGCACTGTTGAGGTGTTCTTCTTTATCCCGTGTGCGGACGATGCCTGTCGTGTATCGACTGCCAAGCTGCTTCGGGACCCGAGCGCATCACTGACAGTCGCCATGAAGATGCGTGCGCACCTCAACCAAGTTGCCTACGGTCTTGGCGAGGCTGCGAGTATTGAACATGTGCATCTGCACTCGATCACCACAATGCCAGCTGAAGAGAGCTCGGTGATGGTCACTGGTAACGCGGTTGAGAGCACAATGGTTGCTTCGACTGGAGTCTCGTCGTCGCCGTCGACAATGTCATGGGGCGTCATGCTCGGTGCACTCTGCTTGTTCACACTGCTCGCGGGCGTTGTGGCGCTGAAAGCCAGGGACGATCGCATTCGCCGCGACTTCCAGCAGATGTTTGCTGCCTACACACCGCTCACGTCGCTGGACCAAGAGGAGGAGCGCGAATTTGCATAGAAGGGCACTCTATGTCTTCGTGATTCGCTAAGAGACAGCCTTTTCGTGTCAATAGACAGAATTGTCCCGATGGGGTGGACATAACACTGTACTGCAAAACAAACACCGAATATTACTTTACTGTGTCCATCTAATGTCCACATATCTACCACCACAAGATGTCCTCCCCCATTTAAATCACGACGTGGGTCTTTGTATCGTTCAGAATCCAGCCGTCCAGCGTCGAGTAGATCTGGTCCATGGACGGTCGATGCAGTGGGTGGAGCTCGAAGCAGCGCTGCATGAGCTTGGCATGCGTCGCAGGTAGCCCAGTGGGGATCCCAACGTGCTTGCCCTCTCTGATGAGCGCGATCGCCTCTCGAGTCGACAGTGTTGGGAATGGCCGCTCGCCCGTGAAGATCTCGTACATGAGCACGCCAAACATGTACGAGTCCGACTGCATCGAAAACAGGTGTGGCGGCAGGATCGACTCGGGTGCCATCCACTTGAGTGGGCCGAAGCCGTGGCGGTCGTCGTCGAACATGAAGCCCGACGGGTTGAGCTTGCGCGAGAGCCCAAAGTCGCACACCTTGACGCGGAAGTGGTCGTCCACGAGGCAGTTGCGCGCGGCGATGTCACGGTGCAGAAAGTGGCCCTGGTGGATGTTTGCGAGCCCGTGTGCGGCATCGCGCGCCATCACAGTACGAGAGAAGAGTCCAAACGAAGAGGACGTGCTGTTGTCGTATAGCATCGTAATAGTGTCTGTCTTCTTGTGGTGCACACTGTGTCCATCACAGAAGGACGCTCCTCCCAGCACTTCTTGGAGACTGCCGTTCGACAAGTACTCTGTCACAAGCGAGAACGACGAGTCAGCCCCTCTCCCTGCTGAGCTAAAGTTGCTGCAGACGCCCAGCAACTCGACGACGTGCGGGTGTTTGCCCAGCATGTGCATCACGGCGGCTTCGTGCTGAAACTCGGCGACCGCATCCGAGTTGCGGTACATGTCGCTGTGTAGCACCTTGACGACCACTTGCTTCCTGCTCGGGTCATTGTGCCACTTGGCGAGCATCGCATCCCCGAATGCACCGCTTCCCACAGGCCGAATGATTTCCAGGTCCTGTGACGGGATGTCTTGGACCTGGGCGCTAACGTGCTCGAGACTCGACTCGAGGATCGCGAACTCAGCCGCGGCATCACCTCGACCTTGAGTTGTTCGATGCAGGCGGATGTAGAGCAGCGACACCTTGGTACCTGCGATGACTCTGGCGATACAAAGCTCGCTCTCGTCTTGGTCGTCTTGAGTATTCCAGATGTTGGTTTGCTTCCGGTATAGCTCAAATGAGACGCCGCTGACGTCCCCACGCCACCGAAACGTCTTCGAGTCGTCGCCGTGGATCCCAATGCGGTCGTTGGCCTCGATTGCAATGGTGATAAGCGCCCCGCGCTGGATGTGGAACGGCTGCACGTGCTGCGCGACCTCGGCATCGTTCTGCTCCAGCGCGGTCTCGAGCATTTCGCTGCGTTGCTGGCGCAAATACGCCCAGATGTCGACTCGGAACGACTCGCGGTACGCAATGTCCTTGGGGCCAAAAGCGCTGAAGTACAGTGGGTCTGTTGAGGCCTCCGAGGAGAACGGAACCTGGGGACTGGCATCTATGCTGCTGCTGTCTCTGGTTGCTGAAGGGTGGCTATAGTCAGAGTCGAACTGCGTCTCGCGCCTTGGGAGTGTCCCGTCGATCATGAGCGACCGCAGCGTCTCCCGCTGGAACTCGTGCGAGTGACTGTGTTCACTTAAAAAGCCCCTGAGTGACGCCTTGCGTGCCAACGGTGTCACTCTTTTGAGGTCGTCCCTTGACACTGTTGTTGTTGCAGCTTGGTCTGACTGCTGAGGCACGTCTTCATTAGCGCCCACCCACTCGAAAGCGTCGTACATGGGTCCGTAAGACGAATAGAGGGACGGAAAGTCGTAGGCAAAGCTGCTGTATCCTGCACTGGATCCTTCGCTGCCTGGGATGATCTCATCGTGCGTCCACGACTGGAAGACCGAGCCCATTTGGTTACCGCCACTACCATTATCGCCATCTTCATGACGAGGGAGGATCGTGGAACCCAGGGGCGGGATGATCGCAGCGCCACGCTTCAGCCAGTGAGGCGAGTGGCCTGAGAGCAGCAGCTTGCGTCCAATCAGCACACGCTTGGTTGATTTCTATCCAGCACACACAAAGAGTTGCCCACTTGTTAAGTTCGCAGAAAAAACAAAGTCCAACATTGTCGACTCAAGCGTACCTTAAGCCGCTGCCGAGTTTCATCGTCCTCGGTGCTGCCCGCTGACTGGATGGCTGCAATGTTGTAGCCATCGCCATCAAGCCAGCCAACCATGAAGAGCGCCGCGAGTTTCCACATGAGTGAGCTGTAGAGCATCTTACGCATGTGCAAGTGGGTGCTGTGGCAATGCTCCAGCTTGGACGTCACAGAGATGAAGTCGACGTGTCTGAGCCACTTGAGCTTTAAGAGCTCGTCGATCGTCGGCTTCCCAGCTATAGTACGAATTCACACGATAAGCTCACGCTAGAATAAGGAAGAGGCGACGGAACGCAGGGAGGGAGAGAGATAAAACGTACTTAGGCAGTCGAAGAGCGTGTCACGACAGGACGTCGAGACGTGACTCAGCTGGTCCTCGATCGCGTCCTCAGCGCTGAAGATGTCGAGCGTTGCACCTTGTGGGGCGAATGGCACCATGCAGAGCTGGAACATGAGCATCCCGACCGCCGCTCTAAGCACAACCAGCCATTAAATTAGTCCAGCTAAAATAATAATAACAGATAATCAGATTAGAAGAAAATCCAAGCTTACATGTCGGCGGCCTTGTTGCGCTCGTTCGCGGCCACGAGTGTGTACCCGCTGAGGATAAACGTGACGTTAAAGAGCAGTGATACCTTGCCATGCTTCATCTACAGCCATCCATTTTTTCCTTCAGTCAAAATAATACCATCACAATAATACATCACTAAGTACGCACCATGAGGTCATGGTGCCAAAGCTCACCGGCCAGGCTGAGCCCATGCGCGTGCAGGAAATGCACGAGCGCGACAACCTGGAAGATGATTTCGCGCAGCCTCTCCTCTGGAAATGCCGTCTGTTGCGCCTGCAGTGATGGTTGAACGAAGGCCTCATCAACGCACTCCCACTCAGCGTCGAACTCCTGCATGAAGACCCAGTTCTTGTCGGCGTCCCAGACACGCAGCAGTCTCTGGAAGCCCGCCTTGCGCGCGAGTGTGCGTGTCACGCGGAATGCGTAATGGATTTGCCTAGTTGAAACACACACGTAGATTCCAATTTCGAATAAACTAGAGTCGAGACATTGTCATACAGCAATACCGCATGCGAACTTACCATTCCGTCACGATGGCCTTGGCGAGACACGTGAGCACGACGTGCTTGTCGTTGACGCGGTCACGCGCCACGACCGAGTGTAGCACTTGGTGCCTCAGGACCGCACCATTGCTGGCAGAGTGACTCTTGCTGCGTGTGGCAGCAGTCGAGCGCTCATACTCGCGCACAAAAACGTAGCGACTCGCTGGGAATTGTTCATAGGCGTGGAAGACGCGGCGTAGTCCCGCCTTTGACGCCAATAGCGCGTCACGCACCAGTAACGATAACACCATTGATTCAGCAGCTGATGGAGACGAGGAGACGCTGGTGAAGCTGTCGCTCTCGTGTAGACGCCGGTGTGGATGCAGCGCCAGGTGCGAGGACGACGTGACGCGTGAGAGTATCAGTGTGGATGAGGCATCAGTGGCTGGGAGCGACGTTGTTGTGGCCACGCGCCGCTTGTGACGCAGTGCGGTTGCCGAGCTGCTGCGCTGAATGGCCTGCTGCTGGTCGCTGCGGACGGCCGCGGCCTCGACGGAGGACGTCGCGATGGGCGTCATGCTCGTGCGTGTTGTTGTTGAGTGTGATGTCGAGGGAATCAAACAGCGAGGCTGTTAAGTTCGCAGCTTTTTTGGTACTCGCCAGAAAAAGTGCCACCTTAATACAGGAAACCCGAGCCACGATTCTTCACCTTACAATTTATGTCGTGCAGGAATGATGGTAAGCATGGAAAGACGTTAAGTTCGTTTATGAACACGCCTCAAGCCAAAGGTGTGAGCAGCTCAATGGTAAGTTTGTATATAAATGACTCGTCACCCCCAGCACTGTGACACATTGTACAATAAGCTAGATAGTAGTGTCAAATGGCAATTGAGAACAGAAGGCTAAAACGTCAATCGAGCCGTTTCCAAAGAAAAGGTAAGTTTGTATATAAGTATGGCACGCGTGACGCGTTGGCGACCTCTGCGATACGTTGCTGGATGAGCTTCGAGGCGCTCGCCGCCTGGGCATCAGCAACATAAATCTTTCGACTCTCTCTAGAGCTCGGTCGCGCGCGTGTCTGTCTGAAAGGCTGCCTGCGCCTCTTCACGCGCCATCTCGAGGATGTTCTGCACATCACAAGACACAGACACAATAGCATTAGCAGTTGCCCCACCACCTACACCATCACGTCAACGTACCCGAGCCTCAGGACTCTTCTTGACCGACACGACCTTCTTCTTTGGCGGCGCCTGCTGCTCGCTCTCGACGCTCTCGGCGGTGTTGTCCGCTGCCGCGGCAGCTACATTGTCTCGCTTGGTCACCGCCGACTCCCTCGAGCGCTTGACGGCGGACGTGAAGCCGCTCTGGCACGCGCGCATGCGGTCCATGGGCGGCGTACCGCGCAGGAACGTGCAAGCGTCGAGGCGCAGCGATGCGAGCTTGCCCTCGTCCACGTCGGCAGCGCAGAAGCCCTCGCAGCCGGCGCTCAGGCCGAGGTCGTAGCCGTCCTGGCAGAGCGAGTAGAGGTCCGGGCGCGGCAGGCGCTCGCGCCAGACCGTGCAGTCGGTTACCTGGTGGGTCATCACCTCGGACTGGCACGCTGCCAGGCAGTTAGCCGCGTCGACCGGGCTCTGTTGCGCCAGGAGCGCCACGAGGGCGGTGGCGACGGTGGCGATCTTCATCATTCCTGCTTCTTGTGTGGTCTGTTTGCTGGGGCGCTGAAAGAGCTCTTGGCCTGTGAAGGGGGAGGCAAGTGCTAGCTGCCAACGCGATCCTTTCTCACAAGAGAAGGCAGCGAGCAAGACCCTTGGGAGCGAATCCGAAACCAGCGCCTCTTCAGAACGGACGACCCTTGGTCAAGTGCTTTGGTATCATGTCCCGACTATGTACAACAAGCAGATGGTTGTCAAAATTGGTGTACCCATTTTGCATATTTCCCCCACAAGTCTCACATTGCATGTTGAAGATGAATAGAGGACAATACATTTTGCTTTCCAAGGTACGGCTGTACGTGGCTAATTTAGTGAGCTCAATGCAGCTCTTCTGTCAATTACAGTAGCTCTAGTATAGCTTGAGTGTAGGGTTGTGATGCAAGGATACGTAGAGCAAACCTGGACCTTCTCAGAAGGGAGTGCACTGGTGCAGCGCTCGCTCGACACCCATGGTCGCTGCTAAGAAAAACACGCGTCGTCGCAGAAGCTGAGCCGCAAAGCTCTCTGGCAGTGGTGTGGAGCC
>JAASFV010000274.1:0-28174 GCA_023334015.1 Globisporangium paddicum
GGAAAAACGTTGGCGCATGGAGAGCCACAGGTTTGAAGCGTAAAAATCCACCTCTTGAGCGCGCGCCGACAGCCACAGGTTTGGCGCGAGCGCCACTTTCCTTTTTGCCACCAACGATCGCATGTCCAGCCCAAGCCGCAAGCCACTGCCCACCCCCGAAGAGAAGCGCCGCGTCCTGGCCGCCTTTCGCCGTCGAGAAGACTGGCAGGCTGTGGCTCGCCACAATGGGATAGCGCGTGCGACAGCTTGGCGTGTCGTCCAGACGAGCCGCGTCGACGCGTTGCCGCGTGGTGGAGCGCGCGCAGCCTCCACGAAATGCACACCAGCCATTGAGGAGGCGCTGGAAAGGTACATCAGCGACAATTGCTCGTATACCCTATCGCAGATGCGCGACATGGTCGCTTTCGACTTCAGCATCAACATCTCGACGTGCTATTGCTGTTATATATGTCGCACTGCTGGCTATATGTTCAGTCACCGATCCTCGCTGCCTATCCACCTACAAAACAGTACTGGATATCGGCTGCTGAACAGGCTGCATGGAGGTACGTATCTCTTTCGTGTTGTAATGTGAATCCCTCTACGTAAAGCGTGTGTATACACCTTTTGCCAGTCAAAATGAACTTCTTCCAAAACAACGTGCAAACCAGAGGTTTTATTGGAGTTACCATAAATTAGATTTTATTGAGATTTCCTATGACTGCAAACTACAGTACTTTTCTGTTCAAATCAAAATGCAAACTCATTCACCAAGCTGCACGTCTTCACCACGCTCAGCAGCAAAGCAGACACGCATACAGTGACGTTCCTCTCGACGCACTAACGCAGGCGTGATGACATGCTAGCAGCTTGTCACTGCCTCCTTCATGATAGCGAGGCAGTGGGAAACAAAGGTGCCGTACTTGCCACGCACCAGTAGCTTGTCCTTTTACACTCTCATGAAGCGCTTCATACTTGCCTTTAGAAAACTCCAGCCCTATATAGGGTTAAGCATTAGGCTGTAGGACCCAAGTCGCAGTAGGACAAGCTTGTGGCCATTGAGTATGCCATCTGCTATGAGGAGCTCATGAGCAAGCAACTCTACATCACTGTGTGTGGGGCGTTGTCTGTCACAACGACGACGCCCTTGTCCGGCTCAAGCTCTTGGTACTCGGTCGTGTGGAGCGCAGCAGTGAAGAGGCCGGCCACGAAGTGCGCGTTCTCTGGCTTCTGGATGAAGCCGTCGTGAGTCTTGAGCAGGATGATGTCCGAGTAGGGCAAGACCGTGCCTTGCACGTCCAGGTTTTTCCTTTGAGACGGTGGAAGCGCCACCTTGGTGCACTCCCTGATTCGAGATCGCTCTTCGATGCACGAGAGGTAGAGGTTAAAATTCGTCTCGCCGTGGTTGATGATCATATTGCTGCGCTCGACGTGAGCAGTGAGCTTGACCATGAACGCCTTTCGCTTTTTCTTGTTTAATGAGTTGTTCATCATTGTCTTCTCAATGTGCAGCTTTTTTTAGGATGTAAAGCATGCCCTGGAGAGCTCTGTGGACGGACGACGTACTCATGATAACCGCCATGTCTCTCCGCAGGTGGTCGCACATCTTCCCGAGCGTTATTCGGCAGTCTTTGACCACCAAGTCCTCTAACTTGGCCACGACCTCGACCGTCATTTTGACATGCGACAGTTGCACTCCGCCGTGTTGCCTGGGCGTTTCTTCGGCGCGAAAAATCGCACATCGTGCTGTGTGATACTGTACGTCGTTGCTCTTGACCACAACTCGCCAATCACGACCTTGTCTGAACGCGCGCACCATGCGCTTCTTAGCACTTTCGCGCTCGTGATAACGCTCTGCTTTGGATGGCTTATGGGTTGATTGCGTGATGGTGGTGTAACGGGGTACACGAGTGAGTTACACCGCAGTAACCACTCTGCCAAACTACTGTTTGTGCAATATCTTTAAGACCGAACTTAGTACAAGTTCGCACTAGCTACCCTATCAGGGATCAGATACGTACTTTATAAACAGTTATGGCCAGCGATGACGCGGCCTTGTCACGGACTATTATTACAGATAAGTAAGTAGCCAATCAGAAACACTGAGCTCAGATAGCCAGTCAAACTACATTTATTTAGGCCTAGCTATAGTATACAAAGCTCTAGTAATTTGCACCCGTTGTCGGGGCCACCCTCAGGGCCTAAATAAACAGTCTCCCTTTTGCCTTGCTAACAAGCAAGTTAAAGTCCTCCCCCTTTCGTCCATATCGCTCTGTAGTAAACAGGCAATTAGATCGCAGGAACTGCTGATCCCTTTTATCACGAGTCCTTGTGGAAGTCGTGTAATACACGCTTCCTTACTCTGTGTATCGTGCTGAGTAACTCGGGAACGCCTGGTTACATGGTCTGTTGCCGATCGCTAATCTTCAGCTTCAGAACGCTGCATATCTTGCACTGACGCTAGTGCGCGCCTTGGACATCTCTGAACTCGGGGAACTTTGTCAGTTCATGCGTTGACTACAGAGGTTGTGTCAAGTCAATTGGCGTCGAGCTACGTGCACCAGGAGCCTAAAAATGAACAAGTTAAAACATATTAGCCATAATGTTCGGAAATACCAGTGACCAGCAATATAACCCAATTTCTGATTGATCTTGATCTGTGTATGCTTGTCATATTATGACCCATATAGACACTGTCAAAAGAGGAGAATCTGGTTGGCTAATGCTCTGTCATTAAAATGGCACTGTCGCCATGCACATATAGTATAAGGTACTAATCTCTTCCAAAAATGATATATTTATTTTTACAGGAAGTGTACCCAAACATAAATACAGTAGAACCCCACTAGATGCATCTCCACTGCGTGCATAATTGCTAGATGCATAGGGTTTTCAAGGGAACAAGCTTCTCCCTAATAAAATATATGGATTGGCAGAAAAAACCATCTGCATGCACATGCAGAGCCATTTTGACCGCTTATGCTTATCGCGAACTCACCGAGACCATACAAAAAAGTAAGATAAGATACAACTTTGCAGTACGCAGTTCATGCACTGACAGTGTATGTACCTCAAGTAAGCGAACGAAAGAAGGCATATTATTGCAACTAAATGGGTATTGCTTCGTTGTAAAGCTATCCCTCAAGTTATACACTACACCGTGTGTATTCGACGCGTTACATTAATAACGCGTTATGATTGCAGAGCTCCAGGGCACGAGGCTATTGCATACAGTCACATGTAGTCGATTCTTTTGTCACAAACTCTTTATGTAATGTTGTGAGCAGATTAAAGACACAGCGTGTTGTCTACTTAATGCCCATAATCAAACGACATGACACCTTGGTCACAGTAGAACAACGGAGTCGATCAAACAAGGTGCCAGTGCTACGTTTCTAATTTGCTACGGGTCACTCGTAATCGCAGTTGTTAGATACAAATTTAGTATCGGACTTTACTATTGAAAGGAATAACACTAGGTTTTGTATGCGAAGGAATAATACTAGATGTTGTATACCCTACTTTCAGAATAACCCCACTGCATGCATGTATTTCTACATGCATAGAAAAAAAAGCTACACCGAGGTAATGCATCTAGCGGGGTTCTACTGTAAATGAGCAGCAGCCATCAACGTAGCGTGATGAGCACTTTTATCTGACATTTCGAAAAACTTTATCTGGCCCTTTTTCACATATCGTCCAAATACCCTCCCTTGCTTTAGGCTCGCTATCTTTTTAAATGAGACTCGTCATACAGACCTATTTACACGCAGTTCCAGCCAAAGTGCGGTGCAATGTGGCCAATCATAGTCGCGACCTGGTCCGTAAACTCCGGTTTTAGTTTTGTATTGTGTCATAGACCACGAGCAACTGCCACTTGAAGTGATTCCGTCACCTTCGCGCAACATTCACCAAATCCACTCTGTGGTTGGTACCCAAGTCAAGAGCTCCTCAGTCTTGAAAATCTTCTCCCCCAGACAAGCCAAGCGTCCACGCGGAAGAAGGATCGAATCTACAACGGCGGGCCGCGGTGCGATCATGTTTCTCTTCGTGGCGCTCGTGTCCGTGCTGGTGCCCCTATCGCTCTGCGTCGTGCCGTCACTCGCGCGGCTCACGGTCTTCCCGCTGCTCACGAGCCTGATCCACCGCTTCGCGTCCGCGTACTTGCAACCGTGCCTCAAGGCCGAGTATGCCTTTGGCGCGTGGGAGGACCGCGCAGGCGCGCCCAGTGGCGTCACGATCTCGCTCTACTTCGTCAAGCTCGCGCTCGAATTCCTCAAGACGCTCGCCTTCGCCAAGCAGGGCGTCGCGCCGCTCGTGCTCCGCGCCGTCGAGATCCAGAGGCTCACGCTCCACCTCGCGACGACGTGGAAGATTGTGCTGCAAGTCGAAGATGTCCAGGTAGACGCCGTCATGACGGACCCGAACGCCGTCGGCGTCTTCCAAGTGCAGGATGCGGTCACAATGAAGCTCAACGAAGCCACAGGATGGATTAACCGTCTCGTCGCAGAAAAAACGAAAGATGAACAGCGCGCTGCCCAGCCGGTCGCGGCACCCGGCGCAGCGCCCAAGGCGTTCTCGTTCAAGGATCGCGTCGTGCAGATGATCATGGCGCAAGTTGAAGTGAAGATCACAAACGTTACGGTGAACGTGACCAGCGACATTGCGCCTTCGGTCACGGCCACCACTGGCCAGGCTGTCGTGAAGGCTGGTGGCATGTCTGTGCTACCCACGCGCGTGACGGTCGGCCTGCGCGCGCTCGAGTTGTCCACTATGGTCAAGCACGAGAACGCGCAAGAAGCCCTTGAGCTCGTGCTCTCGTCCGAGGACATTCGCGTGCAGTACACGATCCGTCTCAAGGACTTTGGCGTGTACGCTGAGAAAGTCGACGTTAACAAGCCTGAAGACGCAACCGAGCAAACCAATCTGAAGAGAGGACCCGTGGATGGCGCAGTGGCACTGCTGAACCTTCCTGAAGTGGAGCTCAAGGTCGAAGTACCACCCATGGCTCGCGTGCTTGGCATTGTCGAGAACATTGCGCCGGTCCCTCTTATGAAGCGCGTGTGCCGCGTGGAGCTGGTCATGGCGGGCACGAACCGTGTGACACTCGCGCGCGAGATGCTCACAAGCGTGCTGGGTGATCTCTACGTGCCGTACATGGACCACCAGACGCTCGTCAAGTCAATTCGCCTGCAGGAGGCTGACAAGACGGCGGCGTCAAAGGACCTCTCGGCTGACGACCGTGCGTTCTACTTAGAGAATGTTGGTAAAGTGGACACGAATGCGAAATTGTCGGCCGACGAGAAGAAGATTCGTTCAGCGAGGTTGCTGGAGATCGAAGGAACGATTTCGCTGAACGACATCTTGAAGCTTCGCAGCCGTGCGCTGGGACTCGCGAACCACTTCCGCACTGGCCAAGAAGAGCTCTCGCTCGCTGATTGCACTGCGGTCGCGCAAGAACTTGCGGCCAAGCCTGAGAACATCCAGTTCTGCTCGATGCACATCGCGCTTCGCCTCGAGAGCCTCAGTGTCGGCTTTGTGGAGAAGAACACTCAGGTGGCCGAGTTTGTGTTTACGAGCTTCGGTGTCAACCTGGTCACGTTTGCGGTCCCTCACGGCGACGACAAGCGCAACCAGGACATTGAGGTGATGCTTGAGCACATCCTCTTTGTGGTGAACAAGAAGTCGTCGGCCATGAGCCCAGCGGCGTCGCCAGCGTCCAAGCTCATCTTTGCGGACTTTAGCAAGATCGCAGCTCAGTCCGACGCGCTCACGCGACCGCAAGTGCTGACAGCGCACATTGTCCAGTTCCAGAGCGGCAAGCAGTGCATTGAGGCGGGTTTGAACCACCTCAACATCATTGCTGCTGCAGATGCGCTCGAATACTTCTTGATGAGCGTCGATCGTCTCAGTACGAGCACGAGTCAGGCGATGGCTGCTGCTCATCCTGCGTTCGAAGCGATCGTGCCTGTGGAGCACTCGGACGCGCTCGTCGTCAAGACGGAGGATGAGAGTAAGACTGCGGACGTGTCGATGGCGCCATTCAGCTTACTAGGCGGCAAGGAGCTCCAGCTTAATGTGTCCATGGACGACTGTCACATCGTGCTGACGCCCGCGCGGTCGTTCGCCAAGACGTTCTACTCGGACGTGGACGTAAGCTCGTCTCGCAACGTGTCGGTGATTTACTGCCGCGTGGACCTGCCGCTGAGTCTGACTATTGAGGTCGAAAGCTCCAAGATCCGGGAATCTGTGGCGCTCACGGCCACGAATATTGGCATGCTTGCGCGTTACGTTGACGGAGCTGAGGGCTACGAAGCGCTCTTGGTACCAACGGGTTTCTCGGTTAACTTTTTGCTCGAGCAGGATGCCACGAACCAACTCCTGTGCCACCAAAAGGTGGCGATGAAGGTTCCAGACTTTGTGTTCGCGTTCTCGGATTTAAGTCTCGCGCTCGTGGCGTCGTGCCTCCAGTCGCTTGGAACGATGCAGACGACGACCCCTGAGCAGGCGCAGGTGAAGCTCGAGAGCAAGTTGAAGCAGGAGGAACTGCGCCGCCAGGCCGAGTTGGACGTCATCTTGGCTCGCATGCGCCGCCTCTTTGAAGAAATTGATGAGAACCAGAACGGCCAGATCGAGCTCGGCGAGTTGCTGTTGCTACTGCGTCGCGTCAAGGTTGGCGACTCGCTACTCGAGAGCGAGTTGGAGTACTTTGTGCGCGTGCTCTTTAAAGAGATCGACCGTGATGGCAACGGCTACTTGGAGTTCGATGAGCTCCGTACATTCCTGCGCGACGACTTGCTGTCTACAAACGGCTCGTCCACCAGTGGCGAGTACGATGGCACAAGCGACTTGAGTGGCTTCCTGAACCTTCGTGGAGGCGAATACCGCTCGAACGAAGTACTCGAGAAGCTGTGCGACACAAAGATCACGAGCGTTGCGCAGTTCGAAGAGTTCATGCAGAAGCCGAACGTTCAGGCGCGCTTCTGGGACCTCTTTGAAAGCGAAACGCGCGTTGTGAACCACACGTTTGGCCTCCAGTCGCCGCTGGACGTGCAGAAGAAGCTGGTCCGACTGCTGAAGAACTACGAAGCCGCTCAGTTTTGTTGGGAATCGTTTGTCGTACCTGCCATTGACGAGAAGGAGCGCGAGAATGTGATCACGACGTGGCTGGTGCAGCCGTTCACGCACTGCGGCGGCATCAGTGAGTATCAGAGCGCCGCGCGAGTGATCGCGAAGAAGAAGCGCGACGGAATCTTCAGCGCTGCGCTCAGCGAGACGGTGCAGCTCGTGCAGCTCGCGCAGCAGAATGGGCCAACGAAGAAGGAAATCCAGTTCACCACGGACCTGCAGCTCGGTAACCTGCGCTTCGTGCTCACGGACCCTGAGCTACCTGCGCGATACTGCCGTGGCGATTTTAACGTTCAGGATGTCACCGTGTCGGTGGAGCTCTCGGGCAAGGACATTGACGAGACTGGCCCGGTAGACTGGGCGGGCCTCGCAACTTCTGGCACGTCGTCCTGGACCGCTCTCTTCGGTGTCCACCTGTCAGCATCGTGCTACAGTGAACTCGCTTCTGACATGGAAAGTGTAATTGAGCCATGGGAGCTCGCTGCTGGCTTGGACTCTGTCGAAGGCGAGAATGGCTTCTCGATGCTCATCGAAGCGGCCAAGCGTTTCCAGATCAACGTGACTCCGGGTCTCCTAAAGATGTACCGTATCTTGATGGATGTCCTCGATGGCGAAGCCGACGAGACTGCTCTTCACCAATACCAGGACGGCATCCACACGACGCCGACTACGCGATCAGAGAGGGGCGCAGACTGCTTGGTGCAGAACTTGACTGGCTGCAAGCTCGCGTTGCAGTTGAATGGCGACGCTGATGAGATTGTCGTGGACACGAACGACCGCGTGAGCATCAAGAAGAGTGCGCTCGTGGACGGGAAGGCGACGCTAAACAGCGTGAAGCTTGTGCAGTGGGGAGAATCGAAGAGCACGTTTGAGCTCCCATCGTTTGGCAGCATCAATCTCCCAGTGGTGAACGGCGATGTGTCTCCGTCGACGATGTTTGTGACTGCGTTCTGCCGCCTTGAGGACCCGATGAAGCAGCGCTTGGTGTTCAAGTCGAATTTGTTCTTCTGTAACCACAGCTCGCAGGTGTACCAGGTCAAGTACCTGGTGCTCGGCAGCGAAGGCCGCGAGTCCGTCACGTCGCAGGTATTTACACTGCGTCCGAACGAGCGCATGTCGCTGCCAGTGTCGCTGCTCATGGGCATGACGGAGCTCTACGCGCGCCCGGAGCACTTTGAGCAGTGGGTCATTAAAGCCTCGTTGAACAACGATCTCTTGACCTCCATCGAGGCGATTAACGAGCTGAACGAGTACGAGAAGAACCGCGAGGCGACCAAGGTGCAGCGTCGTGGTGGCACGATTGTCTATGGCGAAACCGAAGAGAACTGCACGAAGATTCTAAAGCAAATCGCGCCCAACATGCTCGTTCGCCGCTGGCACCTACGCACGCACTTTGAGTGGGAAGTCTCGCTGTTGCCGCCGTTCGTTGTGCGCAACTCGCTGCCGTACAAGATTGAATATCGCTTCATCGAGTACAAGGTGAACTCGGTCAAGAATGTGAACTCTGAGTTTTCGCGCCTCGACAACTTGCTTCGCGCTGTGGAAGAGCCGACTGATGCCGACGTGGTGTTTGCTGGCTCGGTCGAGTCGGGTCAGGACACTGAGATCGCTGGCGTCTCGTGTCTTGCCCCAGGGTACATCTCGATCCGTCTCGTGATTGATGCGACCGGTGATATTAAGGGCGCGGCGTCTCCGTGGTCCAAGGCCATGCTGATGGCAATCCACGCGCCAGTTGAACAGTTCTCGATTGCTCGCGAGGTGGTGTCCGTCAGCGGTGGCGCGCAGTTCAGTGTTGACCGTCTGTCGCTGCCGAGTTTGCCGCGTTTGGTGCGTTTCTCGAGTCCGTACTGGATCATGAACAGCACATCGTTCGATTTTGCGCTGGCGTCGACTTCGCAGGGCGCGAAGCCAAGCTCGTTCGCTGCTCTGGACCTTCCCACCGACTTTAAGCACCCGATCATCACGTCTCTGGAGAACAACCGACTCAGTCTCAAGCCTCTTGCGCCAACGAACGTGCGTCCTGCGGCGTGGGACGGTCTGGGAAAGATCTGCGAGACGTCGTTCACCGCGTCATCGATTTCCGACGATGTCGTGAAGAACGGCACGTGGTCTGAGCCAATGAACACGACGACAATCAATACTGTCGGCGAGTATGTGTGCGGCCCAGCGGTGTTTGCTGTCAAAGTCGAAGGCCTCTTTGGTATGTTCGAGCAGGGCGTGGGCTTGACGCTCAGCCCTCGGTTCTTTGTACAGAACCGCACGAAGGAGAAGCTCTTCTTGCAGAGCTTTGGCAGCACGGAAGGCGATGTGGAGAAGGTGACCAACCTCTTCCAGAAGCGCAGCGCTGATGACGTGAAGGCGTTCCGTCTGGAGCTTGAGAATGGCGAGACGACGCCCGTGTACCACTTTGCGCCTTTGAAGAAGAATGAAGAGCTGATCAAGTGCCAGAAGTACATCTCCGTGTCCTTTTCGGAGGAGTGGAACGCTGAGGCTGCTGAAAAGTGGTCGTTCTCGATCCCGATCAACGCTGCGGGTGACCTGTACGTCCAAATGTACTCGCCATCGCGCCAGAAGGAGATCATCTGCCAGGCGAGTGTCCAAGTGATCGACATGTACGTGTACGTGATCTTGAGCGACGTCTCAAGCGCGCCACCGTACCGCATTGAGAACTACACGCCGTTCACGATCGACTGCGCGCAGCTGGGCGAGTCGTCGCTGTTCAAGCGCGCGGACAAGGAGATGAATATCACGATCAAGTCGGGCGAGTGGCGTTCGTTCGCGTGGTACAACCCGCTCTCGAAGGATCGCGATGTTGAGATCCGCGTCTCTCACCGAGATGCGCCGCGTCCAAAGACGAAGAAGTACGACATTGACTACGTTGGGTACCACGAACCAATTTCGATTGAGCTTAAGTCCGAGGGTGGTGACAAGGCCTCGAGCAAGAAGAATTTTGAGCTCGTGGTGCAGATCGTCGTGGATGAGAGCACGCGCGTGCTCAAGTTCATGGAAAAGGAGCTCGAGATAAATCGCCTGGAGAGTCAGGAGGCGCAGTTCGAGAACGAGTTCCAGCAGCGCAAGATGCTGTACGCATCGTCGTTCGACATTCGTCTCGCTGGCTTTGGGCTCTCGCTCTTTGATGGCTACCCGCAGGAAGTGTTCTTCGCGTCGTTGGATGTGCTGCAGATCCAGAAGGTGCCCGCGTCGCTCGAGTGGGTCTTCTCGATCTTCAACCTGCAGCTAGATGACATGCTCACAACCGCCAAGTTCCCTGTGATCCTTAACCCAATCGATGCTGGTTACAGCGACAAAACCGTGGGCAAGGACCCCAAGCCGTTGCTGCGACTAGTGCTTGACGCTGACCTTGCGGCCAAGGTTGGGACGTACAAGATGTTCGAGTTCGACCTGAGTAGCGTGTCGCTCAAGGTGGACGTGGACTACTTGGTGAACCTCGTCAAGTTGCTGGAGCCATACTTGATCTCAGACGCGACGGTTGCACTCCGCTCAGCGCGCACTCTTGAGCAGACACTGAACCGACGCGTGCCGCCCGTCCCGGTCATGCAGCTCACTGCAGACGGCAACATCCAGCGCGACCTCGTGTACTTTGACGTGCTGCGCATCCACGCGATCTCGATCGAACTCGAATACTCGATCACGCGCAAGGACATCGTGTCGTCGACCGGCGGCAACGGCCGGTCGGTCATCTTTGGCTTCCTGAGCCAGGTCATCGGCCTCGTGGGCTCGAACCTGAGCGGCTCGCCCACGCTGAGCTTCAACGAGATCGTGATCTCGCGCTGCTTCTCGACCAAGCAGCGGCTGCAGAACCAGCTGATGCAGAACTACATCCGCCAAGGAGTGATGCAGGCGTACCGGCTTGTGGGCAGCGCCGATATTATTGGCAACCCCATCGGCCTGGTCGAGGATCTGGGCTCAGGCGTGATGCAGTTCCTCAAGATCACGAAGGGCGAGGTGCTCGGCGACTCGCAGACCCGCGGTGAAGGCGTCAAGGTTCTGGGCAAGACGATCGTCAAGTCGGGCGCGTCGACCATGGCCAAGATCACGGGCTCGCTCGACCGGTTCGTGGGCGAGTTTGCCGAAGAGGACGAGAAGAATGAGGACGAGAAGGACGATAGCCCCACGGGCATCGCCCCGCTGGACGGCGGGATTCAGCTCGCCAAGGACTTTGGCAAGGGACTCACTGGCATTTTCACCAAGCCTGTCAAGGGTGCAATGCGCGGCGGCGTGACGGGCCTCGTGCAGGGCACCGTGTCGGGCATCGCGGGTCCGGGCGTCGTGCTGCTCAAGAGCCTGACGTCCACGTCGCACAGTCTGGCGCTGGGCGTGCAGTCGACGGTGGTGGACCGGTCGGTGTTTGGCGGCCGCCGTCGTATGCCCAAGCGGATTGTGAACAACAAGCTGATTGCGGAGTTTGACGAGGCGCACTACAAGGCGACTCGCCTGCTGCTCGAGGTCATTGGCGCGAACGGCTTGCTCTCGGACGACTCGTGCGACCCGCTGTGCGTCGTGCGCGTGGACGACAAGGTGGTGCTCAAGACGCGCGTGCTGTACAACACACTCAACCCGGTGTGGCAGGAGAAGACGCAGCTCGAGATATCTGGCGCTGAGAAGGAGCTGCAGCTTGTGGTCAAGGACTCGTACGGCGGCGCGATCGACAAGACGATCGGCAAGTGTGTGCTCACGATGGCGCAGCTGCGCGAGGACTTCAAGCCGCCCGAGCACGCGTCCAACCTGGCCGCGTGGGTCAAGACGGGCATCAAGCCGGACGATACGAAGAAGAATGTGAGCCACCAGGTGAAGGAGAAGGAATACGACCTGCTCATGGCCAAGTCGCCCAAGGCACGTGGCGCGTCGGCTTTGCTATCGATCGAGAACGACTACCAGGTCATCGTGACGGTCGTAAGCCTCGAGGAGCTCAAGACGACGAGCTCGAGCGGCAGTGGGATGCTCGGCCTGGGCAATCTCGTGAGCAGCACGCCCAACATCACGCCGTACATTTCGATCCACGTGGGTGCGAACGTGAGTCGCACGAACACTGCTAAGATCAAGTTTACTACGGCAAACAAGAAGCAGTTCATCGGCAGCGCCGAGTGGGGCGAGACGTTCACGTTCCCGATCTCGACCAAGGAGTTTGAGTCTGCTACTGGCGCGAAGCCGTCGGTCATTCTGTCGCTGAAGGACAAGAGCATGCTGCACGACGAGCGTCTGGGCCGTGCGTTCAAGGCGCTGGACCTGTCCATGGCTGGCGCGTCCGCCGTGGTCGAAAATCTCAAGATCACAGAGAAGGGCGACGACTCGGGCGACGTGATCGGCTACTTGAACGTCAAGATCGAGCTTGTGTCCGCGTCCGTGGCTGAGCCAGAGGAGAAGGACCATGCGATGCCAAAGCGCGCGGGCTCGCTCGGCAGCGTCAAGGCAGGCAAGATCCGCGTGGCCTGCGAGTTCGTCTAAGTGGAAACCAGCGGACGGAGAAACGGATGATGGCTGGTATGTGTGTTGTGTACATGTCGACGATTAAATCTGTTGTTGCCTGATTTGGAAATAATGAAATATATTTGCACGACTTTCAATCTCCATTGGAACTTGGAGAAGTGGGTCACTTACCCGATGATTACCCAAAATTGATGCCCATCCTGAGCCTAAAATATCCAACCCCACCCAATCTAAAACCTTCAACGCACCCCCAAAAAAGTCCAACATCTATAATTAGGACAATACTTTTCAGATAGGACAAAATGAATTTAAAAAAGGACAGGGAGCCTAAAATATCCCCAAAATATCAGATGAACACCTCAGGGCACCCAGCGTAACCGTTTCAACATCCCAAAACAAACCAAACAGGTAAAAAAAAACGTCCAGACAAGCGCATGATGGAACGTGAGCAGTCATGCAGGACGAACGAACGCACGAGCGAGGTGGTTAGTTGGCGCGACCGCCGAGGGGAAAGCGCTGAAAAGGAGTCGTCCTACAGTCTCGTACCAGTCTCCACGCGGTAGTGCTGTAGTATGCGTTGCCATGAACCCACTCGCCACCCCTCTCGCTCCCGCCATGAGCCCAGCAGCTCCCGAGTACACGCCCGCGGAGCCGTTCACTCTTTGATTAACGCGCTCGACAGCAAGTTCATTGAGGAGTTTACGATAACGAGCCATGGCGCTGCACGCCAGTGACGACGAGCAGCTGTACGCTGCACTCAAGAGCCCGTGCGAAGAGACTGGGGACGACACGGAGCCCTCACATGCTGACTCGACACCCTCTGATGGGACTGAGTCACGGCGCTCCAAGAGCTTCCGCTTGACCAAGCTCTACCGGTTCGCAACGGCCTTCGATTTGCTGCTGCTGGGCGTGGGCGTCGCCATGTCCATCCTGCGCGGCGCGATGAACCCGCTGATCGCGTACGTGTTGGGCGACATGCTCAACGTGTTCACGGAAGTACCGCTCGACCAGCACGCCGTGCACGAGGCGGCGTACAAGTACTTGGTCATCGCGGCCGTCATGTTCGTGACCGAGTGGCTCTCCTACGTGACGTTCTACCACAGCGCTGAGCGCCGAGTGAAGCAGTTGCGCGCCGCAGCACTGCGCCATATGCTCTACTTGGACATCTCGTGGTACGACGAGCACGACGCGATGCAGCTCTCGACGCGGCCCACAGGCGACACGATCCGGATCAAGGACGGCATGGGCGACAAACTCGGTGACGCATTCCAGGCCGTGACGTGTTTCATCGTCGGATTCGTCATCGGCTTTGCCAAGGGCTGGGACATCGTGCTCGTCGCCTCCTGTGTGATCCCGCCCGTGGGGGTCGTCATCTTGCTGCTGTCCAAGAAACTCTCAAAGCCGAGCTAACGCAGACGTTGTTTGCTGAGACGGGAGCGATCGCAGAAGAGACGCTCGGAGCGATCCGCACGGTGGCGTCGCTCAATGGAGAGTCGCGCGCTCTGGCCAAGTTCCAGGAGAAGACCAAGGCCGCTGAGGACCTCAACATCAAGTTTGCGAGGTACTCATCAGCGGGCTTTGCCACGATCGGGTCCGCGTTCTGGATCATGTACGCTCTTGGGGTCTGGTACGCTGGCAAAAAGGTATCTGGAGGTCATACAGACCCAGGGTCCATGATCACAGCGTTCCTGGCGTTCATGGCTGGCGCAGATGCGCTGGGGAACTTGGAGACGAGCATCAGAGCTCTCGCTGAAGCCACTGGCGCCGCATTGGCACTGTTCAAGATCCTCGACACTGAGCCAGCGATCGACGCGTCCAAGGACGACGAAGGTATCATACCAGACTTGTGCGAGGGCGCTATCGAGGCTGTCAATATCTGCTTTGCGTACCCAAGTCGCCAAGACGCTCCCGTGCTGAAGAACTACAGTGTGAGCATCGCAAGTGGCGAGACGGTCGCGTTTGTTGGTGCCAGTGATGGTGGCAAGACGACGCTTGTCTCTCTGCTTGAGCGGTTCTACGACCCAACGAGCGACGAGTTGCTGCTTGACGGTCGTGACATCAAGACGCTGAATGTCAAGTGGCTCCGGTCACAGATCGGCTTGGTCTCTCAGGAGCCCGTGCTCTTTGCTGCGACGATCTTGGAGAACATCACTGCAGGCTTGGGTACCGACAGTGCCGCCGCCGTTGTCACCCATGACCAGGTGATCCAAGCCGCGAAACTTGCCAACGCTCACGAGTTCATCATGAGTCTGCCTGGTCAGTACGAGGCTGTGGTTGGCGAAAAAGGAGTAAAGCTCTCGGGAGGCCAGAAGCAGTGCATTGCGATCGCGCGAGCCATCGTGCGCCAGCCACAGATCCTCATTCTGGACGAAGCGACTAGCGCGTTGGACAGCGAGAGCGAGCGCATCGTGCAGAAAGCGCTGAACAACCTGATGATCGAGATCAAGACGACCACGCTGGTGATCGCGCACTGGCTTAGCACGATTCGCCGCGCCGACAAGATGTGTGTGCTGCAAGATGGCGTGATCGTCGAGAGCGGCAGGCATGACGAGCTCGTGCAAATCGAGAACGGCGTATATCGAGCCATGTGCGAGATCCAGACGCTCAGTGGCCAGGAGATGCAGCTTGACGAAGCCAGCGACACCTTGGACGAGCAAGTGCCGGGGCTCAGCAAGGACTGCGACACGAAACTGGCAGCTACCAAGGATACCAGCGACAGTGGTAGCTTTGAAGACAACGAGCTGCAGGAGAAGCGAATTGGCTTGCTGGACATTGTGCGTCTCTCCAAGCCAGAGTGGAATTTTGTCGCAGGCGGGTTGGTCAGCTCGGCATTTCAAGGCATCGGTGCAGCGGTGGCGTCCGTTGCTGTGAGCGCAATCGTTGGGTCAATCACGATCGAGTACAGCGAGTTCATCAAGACCGCGGACCGCTCGCACTTAAACACCTTGTACGACGACAGCGTGTTTTACACTCTCGTCTTTCTTGGCATCTCGGTCGTGTACGTCATCCTCATGTGGCTCGAAGCCTATTGCAACGCAGTCGTTGGGAACAAACTCATGACTCGCCTTCGCGACCTGAACTTTGCAGCGCTCTGTCGACAGAACATTGGATTCTTCGACGCGAAAGACCGCACGAGTGGCGCGCTCGTGACCAACTTGACCGTCGACCCAAGAAGAATCACCGCTCTTTCTGCTCAGAGCCTCGGGCAGATGACCCAAGCAGGCTTCATGGTCGTTGGAACGCTGATTTTCTCGTTCGTGCTCGGCAGCTGGCTGCTAACGCTTGTGGTGCTCGCGCTCGGACAAGCGTTTCGATACTGGCAGCTGAAGGGCCGTAACGCGATCGCCGACGACCTCGCAGAGTCTGGCGGCCAGGCCTCGGAGGTGTTGACGAATATCCGAACGATCGCCTCGCTGGGCATGGAGGAAGGAGCGGCGGAAAAATACCTGGCGCTCATCCAAGATCCCATGGCAAAAGGCCAGGCGCAGGCACAGATCAACGGCTTGGCGATTGGATTCAACGCGTTCATGATGACTGCTGCCGAGGCGCTTGTGCTGTGGTATGGCGCCAAACTGGTGAGCGACGGCGACATCACGGTTAAGCGGATGCTGTACACCGTGTTCGTGATCACGATAGCGATTGGGCATCTCTCGGGGTTGTCGTTCTTTGGCAACACCATCCCTGCGTACAAGGCTGGCGGGCGCATCCTGTCGCTGGCGGAACGGATGGTGCCGATCAATGCGTTCGATGACTTGGGTCTTACACCAACGATAGTCAGCGGCGAGGTCGAGTTTAAGAACGTCGAGTTCCGGTACCCGACGCGACCCGAAGTCGCTGTACTGCAAGGATTTAACCTGACGATCAAAGTTGCCGAGACCGTGGCCTTCTGTGGCGCAAGTGGCGGTGGTAAGAGCACGGTCGTGTCGCTCATCGAACGCTTCTACGATCCGGTGCGCGGTCAAGTACTTCTAGACGGTGTCAACCTCCAGGACCTGAATGTCAAGTGGCTACGAGCGCAAATCGGGCTAGTGGCGCAAGAGCCAACACTCTTCGTGGGCAGCATCGCGGATAACATCGCGTTTGGACTCGACGCCAAACCGCCACAAGAAGATATCGAAGCGGCAGCGAAGCTGGCGAATGCGCACGACTTTATCTCCCAGTTCCCCGAAGGCTACGAGACCGCCGTCGGCCTCAAAGGTGAGCAGCTCTCAGGCGGCCAGAAGCAGCGCATCGCCATCGCGCGCGCGATCCTCAAGGACCCGGTCGTGCTCATCCTTGACGAAGCCACGAGCGCACTCGACTCGGAGAGCGAGAAGGCCGTGCAGGATGCGCTGGACAAAGTGCTCGCGCTCGGACGTCGGCGCACGACGATTATCATCGCCCACCGCCTGTCAACAATCCAGAAAGCGGACAAGATCTGCGTCATGAACGGCGGCGGCGCGGTCGCGGAACAGGGTTCTCATGTCACGTTGCTGCAAGCAAACGGTCTTTACGCGCAGCTCGTGAAGGCGGCGGCGCTGTAAAAAAAGAAAGCTCACGCACTGAAAGCGGGGAATGCAGCATGGTGAGTTGGCTGACGTGCGATAAGTTTGTAATTCATGGGTCAGAACCAAACACGAAACTTGGTTTCACGACTTGGTTCAGTGTCCCTCCCATATTGATCCTCGCAGTTGGAATGGCTATTGACATTGTCTTGTGTCTTAGGGTGTGTTTACGGCGTGGAAGCTACATGAACTCGCTGGACACATGAACTATAGGCTGCCGAGACCCAAGTCACAAATCCGCGAACTCGACCGAGTTGAAGCTCAACACCAGCAGTGATCAGCAGTAAGTCGCTATCCTAAATGAAGCTCGTCTTCTTGTGAGAATACGGCTTTTTCACTGAAGTATTCCGCATCCGAACCACACAGAGAATTCCTCTCAACCGGGCGCATCTACTGGAACATAAAAGTCGTTGGATTTCGTGTGGCATGGCTACATCTACGAGAGCGATAGAGAGGAGCACAATATCACGCGGTGATGTCCATGTGAGTCCATATCGTGACTTCTTTCCTCGGAAAGCTAAAGTAATCCTGAAGAGCTACGAAGGCTGCGACTGGAGCGCAAACCCTTGGACGCAGTCGAGGTAGAACATCGCGAATTCATCGGCCCAAGACTTCATCGAGAAGGTAAGTGCCTTCGTAGAACGCACAGTGGTTACGTTTCGCCGTCTCGACGAGCATCCAGAGCAGGTGTCGAACCAGTCGTACCGGATCGTCTCCTTGGTGCACATGGGCTCCCAGCACGCTGCATGGTCCTTCGTAGCCGTGCAGTTTGAGCGCCACGCTCTCGTCAAACTCATAGAGACTGGTTGCCCGCAGCGCGTGCAGGACGTTGATCACCTTGGTCAGCACCTCTTAGTGGCTCAGCGTGAGCTTGTTGAGCACGATTGTCATAAGGAAGTCGTAGAGTCTGTGTATCCCGCCCTGGGAGAAGAGCGCGTGCGCGCCAAAGTCCGGTTCATTGGCGTGTCAATTGAGCTGCAGATTGAGGTTGATACGCGATTGGATTGGCATTCTCAGGCAGTTAGCCAAGACCACAAATCATGCTTCAGCTTCGCACCTGAAAATTGATTTCAACCTAGAAACTCAACATCAACCTTGAAAGGGTCTTCTTGAATCTTGATGTGAGTGGGTGGCCGTGTATGCTCGCTTTCAGGAACTTGGACTCCCAGTGAAGTACAAGCGCCTTGAGCAAACAAGAAATGCATATCCCACTGCTCATGAAGAAGGCCTTTAAGACAATTACAAGGTTGAGAGTGCAATGGTGACTGATTTATTCTATATAAGTTTACGAGCTACCCGACTTGGGAGACCACCTAAAGCTTCTTGAGAAGTATATGCACGACACGCAGTTCAATCAAACAGACTCGGACGCATTTGCTTCATCAACACAGATGTAAAGTCGACACGTTTCTCCAGTGAAGGAGCAAAAGGGTAAGTTCCACTTGTTAATTTCTAATCACCAGCAAAAGCGTCCTCGAGTCAATCATCCAAACACACACACACAGACATTCGGCTTTGCAAAGTCAGAACTTTGATAAATTTCATCGCGATAACGCGGATCAAGAACACGGACCAAAGTATTGGTCATCACTCCTTGCAGAGGCCGAGCACGTACACGCAGATGCTGACTTTGGGATGTCGATCAGAGAATTGTAGTCTATTGTATAAATCACCGATGATCTCAACAATGGTTTCTTCCTCACTTCGATCCGTTCATACATAATTCATATCAATGCACTCATGAAACAGTTGTTGTTGGTAGTATGTCACACACTTAAGACCATGACGCCCACTGAAGAAGGCGCGACGGTGAGTAAAGGGCGTGGTTGCTATGGCAAGGTGAAAAATTGGACATCGACCACTTGGAAGGTCAAGCACAGAGTGTATCTTGCCAAATACGATATGTAATACATCATACAGATAAATAAATAGACAGACAGGTTTGTTCGACGCTCAAGAGCAATGCGGATAACAGACTCGCAACCCAACCGATCAAGCGTTCACGCGGCTTCTCCGCGAGCAATGCACATCGCCCACGGGTCCCCCACGGCCTCACTTTCCGCTCAGACTATACCCCCTCACGCATATAGTGCGAAAGCGGGCTGTTGGAGAGCGGGCGCACACGCAGAACGTGGCAGCACACAACACGCAGAGGCAGGCGAAAACGGCAGCGGACGGGCGGTGTGCAGCGAGCGACGCGCTCGGAAGACGAGCTGTGCTGGAGCTGCTCAACTTGGACACTGAGCTCTTCATGGAGCTTTTCGGGCACGAAACGACAAACAGGAACGACTGGACGCCCACTTCAGGCGTAATTACGCGTTGAATTCAACCAGTCAATTGTTACATCATTCGTAAAAAAAAATAGATGCTGTTTTGTAGTTTTCACTATTCTTCCCTGTCTATTTACGCAAATATATTTTTGCAATTGTGTCCGATATTGGTGAGAACATGTCTACTAGAGTGTAATTAAATAAAGATGGAAACGTGGGAGCATGTGGTGTAATTTACACAAGTTGAAGCCACCACAAAGATCAACCAGCGCACCGCTTCGCCAAGAAGCAAGAAGCCACCAAGGCGCGCGTCCAGCACGAGCAGCTCCGCAGCAGCAGCATGTCCGCGAAGCAGACTCCGCCGCAGTCGCAGGTCGCACCGTCATCCTCGTCCTCCGAGCGCTCGATCCGCACGCGCTTCAACTCCAAGGACGAGGAATGCGAGCTGCACTTTTTGCCGCCGTCCTCGGCCGACCGCTCGCCACTCATGGCGTGGCGCAACGTGCCGACGCCCACAAGCACCTCCGCGCTCCTACTCGAAAGCCAACAGGACTATGGCGAAGAGCGAGAGGGCGGCAGCGACGACGGCAGCGCTGCCCATGACCGTGATGGCCGTGGCCCACGCCGCCGCAAGGCGCGCACGATCAACCACATCACGCTGGGCTTCATCGCGTACTTTGCCGTCGCAGCGGGACCATTTGGTGTGGAAGACGCAGTGCGAGCTGCTGGTGCGTACCCTGTGCTGCTCGCGGTCGTCATCTTGCCGTTCACGTGGGGACTGCCGCAGGCGCTCATGGTACGTATTATATCATACCATGCAGAAGGTGTCTCTTCTATTTTATGTTAGCTCACTCACGCTATATCTCGCACCTTCTATAGACAGCTGAGCTGAGCACGATGATCGACGAGAACGGCGGCTACATCCTGTGGGTGCGTCGTGGTCTGGGCGAGTACGCTGGATGGGTCAACGCGTTCAACTCGATTGCCAGTAACGTGTGCGACTTGCCAACATACCCAGTGCTGTTCTGCAGGTGAGCTTGATAGAGGTTTTATTTGTGTTGTATAGGAGTATATGGCCGCTCACGACATGTTTGAATGTTGCCATAGTTATGTGGAAGCGTTCCTCGCATCCGGATACGACTACGTCATGACGGACTCGGAACGGTGGCTCGTGAAAGGCACAGCGCTGTTGTTCGTCTTCTCCGCCAACGCTGTCGGGATGCGCGCTGTGGCGCTCGCGTCCGTGGGCATGTCGCTCTTCGTGCTCGCGCCCTTCCTGCTCGAGCCCATGAGCATTGAGACGTTCAACTTTGCCACGTGGGGCAGCGTCGCGCCGCAGATCAACTGGTCCGTCTTCCTCTCGACGATCCTCTGGAACTACCAAGGTACACAAACGAGCTGAGTTGTTGTAGTGGCTTTATTTGTTGCTGATGTTGTGAGATGTAACTTGTGTGCTGCTAGGCTGGGACTCGCTCGGGTGTGTGGCGGGCGAAGTCAAGGACGGCGGGCGAACGTACCCCATCGCGATCGTGATTGCGATGATGCTCATCACGATCAACTACGCATTCCCAGTGGCTGCTGGGATCATGGTCCAGTCCGACTTCACGACGTGGCACGAAGGCTCTCTGGAGACGATCGCGATGACCGTGGCGCCGTGGCTGGGCGTTTGGGTTGGCGCCGCAGCGGTGGTCGCGACGCTCGGGGAGTTCAACGTAGTTATGGCGTGCAGCTCGCGCGCACTGTGGGCGACCGCGGACTACAAAATGCTCCCGAGTTTCCTCACGATCGAATGGGAGCGCTTCGGGACGCCCATAGCCGCGATCGTGTTCCAGACGGTGACGACGGCGCTGCTCATGAGCTTCTCGTTCGAGTTCCTTGTCGTGCTGGACACATTCTTCAACAAGTACGTGCTGTGTGTTTGTCGTTGAATATTGCTACTTGGTGGACTTGAGCTAACAGTGTGTCTTGTCGTACTGCTCGCTATTGCAGCCTGACTCTGCTGCTCGAGTTCTTTGCGTTCTTGCGCCTCAAGTATGTGGAGAAGGACACAGCGCGGCCCTTCGAGGTGCCCTTTGGGAACACGGGCGCGTGGGCGATCACGGCCCCCAAGGTCCTCGTGCTTGCGGGTGTGCTTTTCGCGCAGAGCTCGCAAGTGTGGCTCTTCTGCGGCGGCTTCAACGTGGTCGTGTCGCTGGTTTATCTGCTCTGGAGCAACTACCAGCAGAAGGCGCGCCTTGTAGCAGCAGCTGATGCGGGCAAGAAGAAGAGTATCTCGTCGTTTTCGTCTCCGCTGACGACGCCCTACGGTACTGGTTCGCTTTCTTAGCAGTTGTGGCGGGTTAGCATCACCGTGTTAGAGACCAGATGACACAAGCCTAGCTTTCAAAATGAAGGATTGCTGGTTAAAAACAACGACCAATACAAAACAGAGATATACTCTCTCTCTCTCTCTTAGTTGACCTAAATCGACGCACTGCTGTTCGTGGCATTGGGCTGCGTGGCGATCCAAAAGAGCGAGTTGGTGAGCGAGCTGCCGTCGTCAAAAAAGTCGAGCGTGTTGACGAGTGTCCAGGCCTTGCGCGGATCGATGATCGCCAGGTCCAAGTACGCGTAGCCGGTCCAGCGCTTGTCAATCGGGTCTTCCTGGCGGTCGAAGGCCTCTTTCTGCAGCACCGGATACTCCTCCTGGACGTAGGCCGGCGCCAGGAAGGCCTGCGTCACGGGCGTGAACGGGATCATGTTGATCAGGTGCATGTGCTCGATCTCCGGACCGAACCAAGTCGTGTACGAGACCTTGGTGGCCGCGATCTGGCCCGTCATCTTGTTCTGCGCGTACACATCCTCGTAGATGCCCGCACCCTGGGCCATCTGCCAGTACGTCTGGGCCGCGCGGATCTCAAGCGCCAGCAGCACGTGGCCCACGTGCTCGACCTGCGGGATCTTCATGGCCTTGCCCAGCAGGTACACGCCGTAGTAGGCGTTGATGGCCTCGCTCACGCTCTCCTGGGACTTGCCACCGTCCAGCAGGTACACGCCACTGGCGAACGAGTGGCCGTCGAACCACGAAAAATGGCGCGTGAGGGGAAAGTACTTGCTGCAAGGTGCACATAGATAAAGAGAACTCGTTAGCCTAGGTTCACTGGACTCTAACAAAAATAATCAACAGAGTCTCAGACGTACTCGTTGACATCGGCGCTGGCAATGTCGCGCGTGATGGCGAGGATCGCAGCCCTGTGCGTGACGCCAAACGCGGGACGGAACTGGACCACCACGGCGATCGAGTAGAGCAGGTAGCCGTAGTGGAAGTGCTGCAACGTGATACAAACAACAAGAGCAATGAGTCAGTCAGTCATGTAGCCAGTCAATGCAACACCAGCTCAACTTACGTGGTCGTTGTACCATCCGTTGCCAAAGTCTGTCATCCAAAAGACGCCCTTGAGGCCGTCCTTGGAGCAGAGGCCGCCCCAGACGCTGTCGTACACAAAGTGGTTGCCGTTCGAGCCCACGAGCCAGGGCGTGAGCCACTTCTCCAGGTCGCCCACGAGCTCCTCACGCGTCTCAAGTTCGCCCACGGCGTCCGCGATGAGCGCGAGGCGCGCTTGGCGACCGACCTCCTTGCCGAAAAAGTACGGGTCCTCGGCCTCAGGCGTGTACTTGGAGTCGTTCTTGAGCGCCACTTTGATAGCGTCAAGGTACTCGGGCTGCGTGATCTGCTGCACGGCGTCAAAGCCAATGCCCGGGAGCTTCTCCTGCAGCACCCACTTGTGGCCCAGCACGGCTGTCATGTTGGACTTGAGCGTGCGGTGGCCGAGCTTGGCGAGCACTTCAAACGTCGTGTTCTGCTGCGTGCTGAACGAGGCGACGTGGTGCGGGTTGGCCAGCATCAGCAGCTTCGTATTGTCACCGCCAGCAGACGAGTTGAACGCCTTGGTGGTCCACTCAAAGGTCACAAACCCGTCCAAGTCCTCGACGCTCGTGTTGACCGACGAGGCCACGGGGTAGACGCTCGCGTGGGTATCCAGCAGCGGAAGCGCAGCTTGGGACGGGACGATCGCAATGCGCACCGCGCCAGAGTAGAAGTCCATGTCCACGAGTCGCACGTTCGTGGGCGTCGTGAGCTCGCCACGCATGTTGTACGGTCGGTAGTCCTTCTCGTCCGCGAACTGGAGCTGCAGTGTACGCTCCTGGGCAAAGTAGAGCACCCACTTCTGGTTCACGAGTGCCTTCTGAGCGCCGTACACCTGTACATCTAGCTCAAAGCGACTAGCCGTCCACTTGTGCGTGTATGGGACCTGTGTGGCGTTGTTAGCGGTGTCATTGATCGCCACTTGGTTCACAGCGAGCAGCGTCGCGTTGAGCTCGATAACCGGGATGAGATTTTCGTACTCGACCGTGAAGTATGGCGAGCCACGCACGAGGAAGGCTGAGAAGAGGTGCTTGACATCGTTGTTCTCGGGCGTCTCGTCCTCGAAGTGATACTTGAGCGTCACGGAGAGCGGGTCGAAGGCCGCGATGCTGCGCGACGAGCTGTTACCGTCGCCCAGCAGGCGACTACCGTTCGCCGTCAGGGGCACCATCTTCTGGCTGTAGCCCGTGAAGCTTACGTCCGTGTTGAAGTACTCGGTGATGTTGCCGCTCGTCACGACGCGACGCGAGTCGCCGTACGACAGGTCGAGGCGCTTGGGCAGACTGCGCACCGTGTACGGGCTCAGTGTGATCTCGCCGCCACCTGTAGGACAACACAGTATGAGTGTTAACATTACGCCATACACCATACCTCCACCATAACACATCACATACCGGGGTTGAGGCCGTGGTCGTCGCCCACAAGCAGGTTAGTCCAGAAGGCGTTCGTGGGGATCGCGACGCCGGCAAAGCTCGCGCGGTCGATAACCTTGGGCGGTATCGGGTGCTTGCGCGACACGAAGGGCGGCAGCAGAACGAGCAGCTCGTCGTCGCTGTACACGACGTCGTCGTCGTCCGCGCCGGCAAAGAGCCATCCGAGCCCCACGAGCGCCAGCACGGCGAGCGGGACCACCACGAGGAGTGTGCGGCCCGTGACGCGGGGTCGGCGTGTAGAGAGCGAGCTTCTGGCGGCGCGCGGGTCCTGCAGCGTGGCCGGCAGCAGCGGCGAGCGTTCCGTGGGCGCCATGGTCGATCAATGGAGCTGCTCGCTGGGAAAAGTGACAATGCTGGCTGCCAATGCGCTTTTTGACATGCAAAAAAATGAATCAGGTGGTGGGGGATAATATCGGACTTTTTGGGATCTTTCCTGATTTTTTTGTGTGCAAAGTCCGATATTCGCGCTGCTTGGGGTTCGCTGGCGACGATTTGATTGGCGGAAAGTGGAAACAGCTGGTTTTGGTCCCACGCACGCATGACATGACCGCAGCCACACAATATTGGTGCGTCATTGGATATTTGTCTGCACCACTGGACCATAAGAAGCGGCGACACATGCGCAACAACGAGAGACGAACCCGTGCGCCTAACACGAAAACAACGTGGAGCTATTTGCGTGGTGAGCAGTGCAGCGAAGGTGGCCCTCCAAGAGGTGTTGGCAGCGTGATCAAGAAACACCGCTGTGCGTACAATTATACTGCAACAAGGAAGGTCACCTATTATATTACTACAAGCGTGTGCTTCTCGAGTCGTTATGCATGGTGATGCCGTTGGATATCGCGTTAGCCAGTTCCTGCGCCCGAACATCTCGACTCACCGTGTGAAATTGACCTCTGAAGTACCGCAGCCTTGTCATGGTTATCACTCAATTCATCAACGCTGCACCACACGCAGCGGCCTTCCTGCTGTAACCCAATTGGCGCGCCTCAAGTCACTTGGAGCTCGTGCGTGAGCAGCGTGTCCTCGTCGCTGGCGAAGTGGAAGACGCCGTCCACGCGCTTGCCAGCGAGCACGTGCGGCAGCCAGAGGCGGTCGTCTGCCCACATCGCGTCGTACGGGATGTCTTCCACCGCGTACCACTGCGGGTTCATCTCGTCGCTCTCCGAGGGCTCACCTGCGAACTGGACTGTCAGGAACAGATGCACTTCCTAAAATAAAGCATACAATAGATTAGCAACACTGAAAGAGCAAGGCAACGGCTGACTGGCCACAGAGCCAACGTACCAGCACTTCCTTGCCGCCTTCGAACGTGAAGAGCAGCACGCCGCGCGGGTCGAGATCGCGCTTGTGCACCGTCACATTGGCCTCTTCCTGGACCTCGCGCGCGGCGGCCGCGACGATGCTCGCGTCGCCTGGGTCCACTTTCCCGCCAAAGCCGTTCCACTTGCCGAGCCCAAAGCCGCGCTTCTTCTCGCCCAGCAGCACTTGGAACACCTCGTTCGCACCAGCTACCGCACCACTAGCAGCAGGTGATGCCATTGCTGCCTGAGCTGCACGCTCACGGACGATGAACGCGAGCGTCAGCACCTTGCGCGGAAGCGTGGCGAGCATTTTCGTGATGCACAAAGTGGCAATACCGAACTCCCTTGCTTATACCGGACAGGCACTTATAACGGACAACCCGCGTGGGCCAATCACATCGCGCGAAAAAGAAAGATGACGGATTGAAAACAGAGATGCTCAAGATAAAATTTATGTTTAGTACCGAAATAAATACCGGTAGTACCACACCATAACAAAATCACATTGCTTCTTATGTGGGCGCACCGCTCTCTCCGCATGCATACGCGATACTGAGCACAGTAGTCGCACACGCGAGCGTAAATATCGCTTCGTGGTATTGTTTGAGTTGGTGATGGCGCTGTGACCTTCAAAGTGAAATTTAACGTTTCACTTTTAATTTTTATGTTTTGCGGTCCTGTCTGGTGAGGTCCCACTATGTTGTCAAATTGTAATATCTGCTCCTAGCTGTCCGTTATAAGCAAGGGAGTTCGGTATATAAACGTAACCAGAGCGTAATCCCAGAGTCCACTATTCGGCACAGTTTGCTGTTTCTAGGATAAAAGGCCCCTTTTCAAGGTTGGAATGGAGTTTCCAGGATGATAGCCATTTTTCAAGGTTGATGCCGAAGGGGAAATTAGGTTGCAATTCAGCACACTCCTCGAACTTGTTTAGGTTCAGCAACGCTCACCCATAGCTTCGTCCACATGCCCACAGCTACGCCCTTCTCTCGAAGGACAACCACAGCGAGGTAGCAGCTCACGAGCCAGCCATCGGCAGCACTGCCCCCCCCCCCCTTTGTGGCATTGACTTGCCAGCCAGGCAGACAGATCTCCATGGCGTTGTTGGAGGCGAGGCGGTCATCGTAGTTAACCATCAGGTTCACCTAATATACGTCCGCAACGACGATCTGGATCCTCCTGTGCTCATCAACTCGAAAGACTTCTTCGTCGACCTTGCTGTACGCTTCAGCAGCTGACCAGACAACCGGTTTGTCAGCAGCACCCTGGATGGCTTTTGCCTGCACCTTTAGAATAGGAGCTTGCTAGACCTGACTCGCCTCAGCTTTCAGCGCTGTCAGCTCCATACGTACCTCGCGCAGCTCCCCAGCCAGGTAACGAAGCTGTGCCGCCAGAATGTCCGTCGCATCGAGTGCAATCGGGACGAGTGCAAACGAACGCAACATGCGGCCAGCAGATTTGCTGTCGATCTGGATCACCATCGTGAGCACGAGCGTCCAGGAACTCCCATCGTTGTCACTGGGACGAGATCGCAATTGCAGTCCGCTGACGCCTTGTCATGGCGGTTCCGAAAAGCTGTCAACAACCACGGACTAGCACGTCAAAAGCAGTTATTCATCCATATAAACACTGCGGGGCCTTGCTTCTTACCGAAAGTACTCGCTCAGCGACACGCCAGGGACCTGGACATCGGGCTTCGACTTGAGCTGCTCCAGCAGGTCCACTTGGTCCGTTGTCCTTTGTGAAACGATGTCCCCGGTATTAGAATCGATGCAGACGGTAAAGTGAAGCTACACATTAATTGAGAAACCGTACCACTGCTGCTTGCTCTCGCGGTCCTAAAGCCAAATCGCAAGCTGGTTCTTTTTCATCGTCAGGCAGTAACGGTACGTTGCTAGAGATCTCACGGCAAAAGTTACAGTTCCCTCAGCGTGTTGCTGCTCAGTGCTACTTGGCTTCATGCTTGGACGCGGACGCGCTTCTGGCGAGTTGGAATGTGCCACTGAAGTGCGAAATCGAGAATGAGGAGTGAAGAGCCACAGAGTTGACGAGTCTGAACTCTCAGTAAGGATTTTTTTCCTCGGAAAACCTCCAGCAGATCCTTTCCAGGCAACGCCGGGAGGCAATCTTATGCGATATAGCGGATAAATCCCTTTCAAGAATTTATTGACTGAGGTGACTTCAATCGCACGTATGATGTACGAGATGTTTGCATCCTCGCAAACGCACTGTGCAAGGCGCTCAATGTTCGGTGACCTATTCACGCTTCAGCTTCAACCTTGAAAAGGAATACCATCCTAGTAACTCCACACCAACCTTGAAAGGGGCAATTTTAGCCAAGAACCTCGGGAGATACAACATGTGCTGAAGAGTGGGTGATGGGTGGTGAGGTTACGCACGGTTACGCTTTTGTACTGACTCCGATAGACAGACTATTGGCAAACCTCATGGCGTAACTTGAAGCGCACTCACTACATGATCTCGGGCTATTGACGGTAAGTTTCCACTGCTGTATCACGCGCATCGTTCTACTTGCCCCACGCTCTTCTATTGCTTTACTTTACCGATCGAACTTGCTGTGGTGGCGATGGCGGCGTGTCGTTTAATGCCACGAGACCTCCAATCAGCCGCAAACAGCAGCTCCATATGTATCTTCACATCA
>JAASFV010000275.1:0-28151 GCA_023334015.1 Globisporangium paddicum
TAACCCTAAACACTTTGATTGGCCACATTAAATGAAAAAAGACTTCTGATTGGTCCCCTTTTTAGCGGACTCACGTTATTGGACAAAATATCCAATTCAAAAACTAAGTAAGGTCGGAGAAACGATGATATTCATCCATAGCTGACCTACAAACTAGGTTCCGCGCGAATGCCATTGGAAACGCAAGCATGCGGTATGTCAAACGTTTCTATGTGAAGCAATCCCTGATGATCTGCGCAGTTGAACTGATTTGAGATATTCAACAGCGGTTGATGTGAAATGGCTTGGGCTTCGACCGTCCCAAATCGCGAGTCTCAACCTACCACGCAGCTCGTTCAAGCAGCTCACACAAAAAGATATATCAGCCGGAACTGCGCTGGCTCGGTCTCCATTCGTCCAGGTAACCAGCATTCTCCTTCACTACTGAGGCGAGAATCATATCGTAACCCGATTGCTCATGTGCAGGCAAATCCACGATACCTGGACGAAATCGCGTCATGGATAAACAACGAATTCCCTTGGAAGGTCGAGCTGGAGGCACTCCACTGTCTTGGATTCAGCTACTTGACGAGTTACATCCACCGATCCATCCTAAACGGGAATTACCTTTGATTCAACGACAAAAAAGACGAAGAGCTCACAAGTTGTGAGTAGGATCGATCATATTTCTATTCGTGAAAAATATCAGCTGCAGAATGTCATCAGGATCTACAACGCAATGCCAAAGTCGAGAGCACTGCTGGCAAACTCAACGAAGACCGCGTGGATCCAAAAGTACACTGTCACTGCGAGCAAAATCGAGATCGGCAGAGCAGGTAGCGCCTTCTTGTAAATGCCAAGCAGGAAGAGAGTCCCTCCAAGACCCTATGCCGCACAGACAAGTGGTAGCAAGACACAGTGTGGGCATGTATATCCCGAACAAGTGGTGCATCAAACCCAGGAACGTACCATCAAAACCGAGACCAAGCAGCCGATCATCGCAGAAAAGTCGTACTTGGCTGCGCGAGACACCAGCACACTGTAGAAGACAAAATCTCCCAGACCGAGCTTGATCGTACTGTCCTCTTCTGTGAGAACACAAGAACGCAATGAGTCAACCACCCAAGCGTCCATCCATTAAAAGCAACTAGCCAGTCAGCACATACCTGAGTCAACCCCAAGGTACTTCTCATGCAGATCGTGCCAGAGCTCGGCGTCGCGTCCTTTGTATCGCGCCATCACTCTGTCGACTCGCGCGAGTGCAGCTGGGTTGTGATGAGAGTAAAATTTGATCAGACGGGCTCGCAACTGCGTCTCATGGGGCGTCATATCGAGTGGCGCTGCGAGTGCTTGGTGAACTACTGGTGGCGCAGCAGGGGCTTCCACGCCTTGGTAGTGGTAGTACTGCTGCGCTGTCACGGGAGCAGAGGCTGCATCCAAGCGAGTGTACTGGCCGCTCTCGGCTGCACGCGACGGTGAGTACTGAATAATTGGATCACGTCGCACCTCAGCCTCGTACAATAGACCTACACGAAGAACACCAGGATCAGTGAGACACTCAGCCTGTGGATCACCACACTAGTAACCAGAGAGCTACATACCAGGTAGAGGACGACCTTCCTGCTGCACAAGGTTCACGAGCCATTTCAACGGTCCGCACGGCGTCAGCACTGCACACAAGTCGTAGAACGCGAGCACCACGACGAGCGCCCATGTGCTCCATTCGGGAAACTGCCCCAGCTGCCACGCCATGATCACCGAAGTGAGCACGAGATACACTTGGCCAAGCCACTTTGGCGTCCCTTTCTGGTAAAATATTGCGATCACGCCCACGACCGCAAAGTTGTACATGGAGAAGAGCATTGTGAGCGCGTCGACGATGACGCTGCTCTGCGCGATCGCGATCGTCAGGATGTTGCCTCCGAGCAAGCCCAAGAGCATCGTCGACGAGAACATCATGTACCCAATCAGGATCTGCTCAGGATGGCAATTCAAACAACAACAGCAACAGGTGAGTTTGAGAACAAATGCTCAGGCGTCTAGAACTCGCAGTCGTACTCTGTTAAAGTTGAACTTGTAGCAGCACACGACCACGAACGTTGCGACGAGGAAAAACGACACGATCACGAGCGCATTGATGACCGCGTCGCCGAGCTTCGTGCCGTCGGACGCTCCCTCCTCTGAGTCCGGATTGTAAATCAGGTATGCGCTATTGATGACAGACATTATCATAGTCAACATTGATGAAGATAATTAAATACGACAGCGTATGCATAGTTGGAGCTGCTCGTACTCGGCAAGCGCAGCTGCTGTCGCTTGGTCCACGACATTCAACGAGACGAAGCTACAGGATACGCACATAATCAGCATTAGCCACAAGCAACAAATAATGGCGCAGCCGCATCACACGCACCTTGCGAGCACCATGGTGAGCGCTACGGGCCAGATCACCGCCGAGAAGGATCCGATCGAGTGCAGGAGTTCTTCGTGCGTGAAGCTGTCGTCCTCGTCTTCGTCGCCGCCCGAGCCTCGCACCGTCACTGCTGCTTGGTCACCCGTACTATGCGAGTTGCTCGACGGCTGTATCAGGCGCTCGTGGACGTCGCTTTCCTCGGTGAAGGCCCCAGCGGCAGCCGCAGCAGCATCGCTGCGCCGAGGCGAGCGCCCCATTTTCCGCATCTTCTCTTTCTGACTTTCAAAACCAAAAACCAAAAATGGAAAATGGTGGGCTACATTCGCGCAACATGCTTCGCCTCAGCTGCAACTTGCAACCCTCTCAAAATGATATCGAAAAGGCATTTGAACAAGGAGCAGCTCACAGACGATGGTGCCGAAGGAGGAGCGCCAGGCTGCAGCAGACAGCAGCCTACCGCCCGCAGAGGTGAGTTGGCGCCTTGTCGCCTTGCATCAGCACATAGCGAGCGCTAACCTGTGTGGGTGGGTGTTTTGTTTTTTACTGTGGCACGATTCGTTTGGTATGCCGTCCAGCACACCGCAAGCATCGCTCTACAGAGCTCACTACGCATTAGCAAGCAGCGCGCACATTGGCTATGGAAGGTACTGTTCCCACAGATAGCAAGTGACGCATTTGCCCGGCTCTGATTCTTGTGATGTGTCTGTGCTCTTTGTTACGTGGTTTCGCAGCAAGATCCCGAGCTCGTGAACGATCAGCAATGCGCAGATGGTGCTCAAATTGCTGGTCGAATGGTCGATTTCTCCGCTTGCGCAACCGCATTCCGCTCGCTGTTGCCACTTGCTGGCGTTCGGTTAGAACACTTGCGACTTCAAGTCAAGAAACGCAGTCGCGCACACCCGAGTCGGCAGCAACTCAAGCCTCTGAGCTCTCTTGACAGCAAGTTCTACGACCTCAGAGGCCAGTCAAAGCGACCCGGAGACGCCTCGGAACGTTGTCAGACACCAGTATTCACGTTTGTAAAGCACTGCGTTCGTCAGTTCGCATGTGGCATCAGTCACTGCGTCGCTCTCGTGGACACAGAGAATGGCGACGCGCTCTTCTCGTGGGGTGCTGGCATGTACGGCCAGCTCGGTCTCGGTGATCAGCAAGTCGCAGACACCATGACACGCATCGACAGCTCACCTGACCTCCAGAAGCAACTTCAAGTCACTGATGTAGCTCTCCGGTGCGGACCATTCGCGAGCTTCCTGCTGGTCAAGAATACGTCGGTCGTCTGGCACTGGGGGCTCCTGCCATCCACTACCACAAGCGATAGGTTCGTCCTCCAAGGCGTCCCAGTCCAATTTCCGATGCTCGACAGCAGCCTGGAAATCACTGGCATTGCAGTGGGCGTCGAGCACATCGTGCTGCTCTCAGCACTTGGTCAGGTCTTCACGTGGGGCTTTGGTGCCAGTGGACAACTTGGCCTTGGCCACGAGCGAACGGAGATCGTATCCGAGAATGCGCAGCCAGTGGGGTTTTCCCAGTCAGTCGAGCAGCTTAAGATCGTTGCGATCGCTTGCGGCTGGCATCACAGCCTCGCGCTTGCCAGTGACCACTCCGTCTACGCGTGGGGCAGCAATCGCCTAGGCGCATGTGGCGTGACGACTAAGTTTCACGAATATTTTGCCCCCGTGCGAGTTCCCATCCAGCCAAGAGCTCCGAAAGGCAATAGTGACGAGCAACGTGCGATCAGTTGTTGTGGAAACACGTCAGTCGTGACAACGCGCAGTCGTAGCAGCGGAATGCTGACGTCTGCGTTCATCTGGGGAGTGTGCTCAGAGAGCATGGCGGTGTTGATGCCAGTTGAAGTGCCAGATGTTCGACATCAGGGGCGCTTTGCAGAGTGTCAGGCTGGTTTTGGTGTCCTGCACGGGGTCTACCAAATCAGTAAGGAGATTTCAGAGCATGGCAACCTTGTCAGTGATCACTGCCTATTGCAGATCCAGAAAGCTCAAACCTCAAGTGCGACAGGGGATAGCGTACCTCGAAGGCAGTTGCCTGAATCAATTGAGCTGCTCGCATTTGATCTCGAACCCAACGAAGCCGTGAGCCTGAGACTGACCAGCTTGCTGAGCGACAAGGACTTAGAGAAGTTGAGACTCCCTACTGATCGTCTTATGATCCGGGAAGTGCAGAATTCCAAGCCAAACGACGCACAGAAACTCATGAAGCTGGTAAAACCTGTTGAGTCTGAGCAAGTGGGTGCGTTGGTGATCCAGATGCGAGCAGTTGTCGCTGGGAGTGCCAACATCGAGCTCACTTACGATGGGAATCTTGTGTTTGGGAGCCCCATTACAGTTCGAGTGACTCGAGAGTGCCCACTTGCTGCTACTGCTAGAAATCTGAGCCAAACTGACACTGTTAGAGTGTGCGCGGTGAGCACCATCAGCAGAAGCCAACTGAATAGCAACAAGCAGCCAGCGTTAGCAGATCTACAATGGCGACCAGCGAATGCGAAGCGCGTGCGGCTTTTTGACGACGATACCCTCGTGCTCCTCATTGAAGGGCCGCCATCGCATCAAATCGCGTCCATGCTGCGACTGGAAGACCACTTTCGCGAAGAAATTCAATCGAAGATCACTCAACATGGCTTTGTAATATCGTCAAAGGCGACGCTAGCAGCAATAGCTGTGAGGTGCTCGCATCTCGGTGTCTTCTCGCTCGTTCTTTTCAGCCCAGGCTCTGAGCCATCAACTCCCAGTATGCGGCTTCTGGGTGTTGTCTGCGTCATGAACCCAGCAGCGAGGAGCTCGATTCTGAAGAAGAGCGCGCCATTCATCACTCAAGCATCCGGCGGTGGACAACTTGGCAAGGTATCCTCACGAATGGCGTACTCGTCATTCATGTCGACTTTGTTGAGCAGTGGGAGGCTGAGAGATACTATCGTGAACACGCCGTTCGCGACCACTGCGGACGTGGAAAGCGAGAGCAAGTGGGATGTGGACTGCGAGGCTGTGAATCGCAAATCTCTTTGTGAACATTACAATGATCCGTTCGTACTCTGGAGAACACAAGAGTTCATTCCGAATGACTCGAGTGGTGAGGCAGAAAGGCCAAATATGGACGGCTTCAATCACCGAGAAGGACAGCTGCGCTTTTGGGATGTCCTGCCAAAGTGGACACTTGGAGACCCCGCGATCATCCAGCTCTCGCTTGCTGCTACTGTTGATATTTCAACAGTGCGACATCGTAACGAGACCTTTTCCCGATATGACTATGACGACAGCCAGGAAGGAGCCCGAGCCCAGGCTCTGCGAGTGGGACTGAGTGTCCCTCAGAGCGCCCACGAGTACTTGGTAAGTGGACATCTCGTCAGCAGTCCAGCTAGCCCTTCTGCATCCTTCTACACACAGGAGGTGGTGAGTGCTTGGCGTGATCAGCATGGCGAGCTCTTCTACACTTTCCAGCCTTCGTCTCGAGCCGAGTATGTGATCCAGAGCTACGGCCACGAGAGCCACCAGTTCCGAGAGACTGCGATGGGGAGTCGCGTGAGCCAGTGGAAGAGCAGGCTGCACAGTTTCCTGTGGGAGCTGCTCGATGGACACCAGTGCATTATTGGAGATCTTTTCGAGCGCTTTCTGTGTGGCTCCGAGTCAGAAGGTGGACATATTCAGCTGCGAGGCTTTGTGTCCACATTGGAAGGACTGGGGTTCAACAGCGAAGCGTCAACAGCTCCATCCAAGCAGGAGTGGCTAACACTCTTCACAGAGATCCAGTGTCTCGCAGCAGACCCAACGCCTCCTGTGCGCGTGACTCGAAGTGTCTTCAAAACGTTCCTCATTGATCCATTTCACCAGGTATGAGCCCAACATCCTTGCTGACTGGGAATGAGCTTGGCTGACATGGTGATGTGTTTTCGTGTGTTGCTAATGCGTGTAGCTGTTCTGGAGACACTACATGGGCATTCTCCAGTCGCTCGCTACTCAAGACACGATTGTCCAGACGCTTGTCGCACAATTCCGTCCATCTGATCAAGACACAACTCTTCAACATCGTGGAAAAGATACTGTGAACACTGTGCCATGGACCGACTTTGTGGATTCGCTTGGCCGATTCCACAGATCATTGGTAAGAAGTAGCAGTACCAGTCACAGCACAACTTATCCTGTCGTCGTGCTCTCTGCGTCCGACTGCTGCCGTCTCCTATATCGCTTTGATGCCCTCTGCAATGGGTGGATCTCTGCGCATCTCTTCCAGAAGAGCGTCGTATCGTCCCTGGGGGAGGTTGGCAAGAACAACCCGTCATCAGCTTCGCACAAGAATAACAAGCAGCGAACTGCCGTGCGGAACGCTCGACGTCCCAATGTCGACGCGTTCTCGACGCCCAATGCCATCCAGAAGCTCTTTCTCGCCCGTGCGCAGCAGCAGCGCAAGCCTCAGAGCCCAACCACTCAGCCCACGATACCCAGCCACGCTCAGAGCACCCGAGCGGCGCTCATGTACGCTGGCAACACGCACCTCGCGCGAATCCGCAGCCTCCCAGTCTCCAAGCTGCTCCGGTACGTTATTATCTCCCCTCATACCAGCGTCTTGAATTAATTTTTATACCAACTCAGTGTGTTCGTTTATTCTCTTTCGTTCTCACAGCGAAGGTGTCCACTTCCGCCCGCAGCTTCACGACAATGAAGACACTGTTGCTGCAGCAGAGCAGTCTTTCTAATTGCACTGTACGTATTTTGCTTCTAGAGCCGACTCGCAGCGTCCTTCTTGTACCCGAGCAGGCGCAGACGGCTGATGCCACCATCAGGGAACATCTCGAGCTTGACAAAATTCACGCCCTTGGGCACGAGCATCACGGTCTTGCTCTCGACCGAAAAGAGCTGCTGTTTGTGAGCCTGGAGCTTGACGCGTGGCAGGATGGGCGTCCACTGGACGCTCTCAGCCAGCACGCCCTCGTCCGACGACCCACTGTACTGCGTGCCGTAGACCACGCAGCTTTCGGGGAAGTTACCCTTGAAGTGGTTCGTGTCCACCTCGACATTGTGGATCACACCCGCGTGGCCCAGCTTCAGGACGCACCAATCTTTCCCAGGCACTTGGAGCAATCCTGTGACCTTGTCAGCCAGCAGCACCGCTGGACGGGTCTTCTTTCGCGCAGTCTCCCAGCCGCCAGCCATGGTCTTGCTGCGCCCTGGGGCGATGAGGTTCTTCGGGTGGCCGTAGTGCGCGTCGTTGAACGCGATCACCTTGCCGCCATGCTCGGCACTGACGAGGTCCACGAGCTGCGAGCTGGGCACTTGCGTCCAGTCCTTGAGCACGTTGCCGTACACATGCAGGCGCGCAATGCCGCCGTCGGGAAACATATTAACGCGCAAGTGTGTCCATGGACCATTCTCGAGCACCTTAAAGACATTGTGACGCGTCTCCTCGTATCCGGGAGTGAGCTCCGTGAATGGGAGGATGTCGACCCACTCGTGCGACTTGAGCTGCTCAGCGAGCGCGAGCTCTTCCGCGGACGCCGCGACGCCCATCGCACGCTCACGGGCTGGCGCATTCGCGCTGAGCGTCCGCAGCGCCGCGGGCCACGTGCTCTTGTCGCTGCTGAAGCGCGCCGCCTGGATGGACGCCCGCGGCGCGTGGTTGCCCGTGAAGAACGCCGTGTCGACGTCCACGGCCTCGATGCTCCCACGCAAGCCGAGCTCGATGATGCACCAGTCCTGGCCGGCGATGCGCTTGCGGCGGGTCTCCCAGCCGTCCATCCACTTTCCGAAGTCCGTGAACTTGTCAGCGATGAACACGGGCGGCTCAGGCGCGAGCAGCAGGTCCGCGGCCGCGAACCACTCGTCGGTCGCGAAGAGCACGCGCGTGCCAAAGTCGCTGCTCGCGAGGTCCGTGAGCCGCTCGAGCACCGGGTCCGAAGACGCGAGTCTCGACATCTTGCGTCGTTAGGCAGGTGTGGAGGAAGAGCAGCGAGTTGGAAAGTGAGCTAGTGAGCGAGTGACGCTTGTCAAGCGCTTTGAGGGAACGAGCAGCTCAGGTGCGCATTAGCATGCAGTTCTTTTTCGCATTCACAGACTGATTTTGAGCTGCTGGATAAAATCCTTTTATTTTATATCGACTTTTATCCGAACTCGTACTTTATCGAGATTGGCGAAAAAACACAGATGCATTGTGCAACTTGATCATCAAGATATAGAGGATAATGGGATGCTGCTCTTCAAACCCAAGTTGCAAAGTCGAGCGCTGTTAAAATGTTCTTGTCAACCGAGTAGCTCAACATACGCAAGCCATGGTGTCCAGCCAAACGTGCTACAGCCAGTGTTTCAACTTGACTGCAAGAAGACTCGATGACTCAAAAGTCAACCGTGACTGGAAACGGGCGGCACATCTGACACGGTGGGATCGTTTTTTTGCATAAACCTAGCGAATCAGCACCACTCGTCAACACAGCGCGGTCCTCTCACGAGAGAGAAACACTGGCTGGTGATCATCAGACGCAGCCATCCAGCTTTGCGTCTCTCTCGAGTCTTTTTGCCTAAGACTTGGGGCATTTGATCCCCAAAGGCTGGACTGTGTGAGCCAACAACAACGACCACAGCTTGGGAGAGAGATCCCTTTCAAAAGCGATTAGAAAAAACATTTCCGTTGGCCCTGCCGTATATTCAACATGGATACAGGACAGTACATCCAGTGGACGAGCCCAAGCTCGTTCTGGTCGTTTCGCTACGCGACTGTTCAGGACTCAAGCAAAAGGAGAGCTTCTCGATAGACGGTCATGCGACAGTCTTTGCCCACACACAAGTAGCATCAGATGCGAGTTGAGGCGACATGTTGAAGAGCTTGTCACGCTCTTGGCCCTTTTTCCCGCTTGTTTACAACTCGGCGGATAGTGAGAAGCGCATCAAGTCCCCTTCTTTCAGCTTCAACCTACCAGAACAAGCCCTTGAGCCAACCAACAAGCTTGTTTGTTTTGCTCTGGACCACTTGTTCTTTGAGAGCGAAACCGCTTGTTCAGCCCCCGACCTTTCCGACGGCGTTCTTTCTCTAAATCTAGACTTTCCAGCTGGCCGAATTTCACTTGCTTTCACTATGCGCCGAGTGTTCTCTCTAGTCTTCTTCCATTTTTTCTAAAAAATCAACCCTGAATCTCTGAAAAACCCAAATATCCTCTTCCCGCCCAAATCAAAGTCAATGTAAATAAAACGCCATTTCAAGTATACTATAATTATCCGTATTTACTCGCGAAAAATATTATCAAATCAAAAAATACAGCAATTGACGTCATCTGCCGTATACCTTTAGATATATATCCGGATGGACAAATATACAGCATAAACTTTCGTATAGTACTTTGGTTAAACATCCAGTGCGGGTTTCCACCCGCCACCCGCCCGCCGCGAAAAGCCGGCCCGCCTGGGTTGGCGCGGCCAACAGACAACAAGAAAAGGGCGCGGCAGCGAATTAACGAAAGGAGCTTTGCGCCGCTTGGGATCAGCCCATGGAGCCGAGCAGCAGCAGCAGCAGCGCGCCCCACGGCGGGGTCAATGTGGACGCATCTCTTCCGCGGCCCGAGAAGGACGTGCCCGTGATGCAGCTCACGCGGCAGCTTATCCTCACGTACAACAAGATCAACCAGGTGCGTCTGGGGGCCAGCTGGCGAGGAGCTACGAAACGCCCGCGATCCAATCCGAGAGCTTGCTTTGAGATATATGTTGCTGACTTGTGTGTGGATATGTGTGTTGTGTGGATGTGCGTTAGAACTACTATGCGAAGCGCAAACTCGCGCAGGACGGCCTGCCGCCGCGCAAGAAGAAGAGCGGCCTGAAGAAGGGCGAGCGGAGCAGCGACGACTACGAGTTCCTCAAGGAGGAGGAGATTTTCAACGGCCGCTACAGGGTCGTCGGCAAGAAGCTCGGCACGGTGCGTCCTCTTGTTGTGTGTGTTTTCTGCCTCTATGAGAAAAAGCGCGCGAAAGTGGTTTTCCCGCGCTTTTTTCAGTGGGGCATTTGTATGGTGAGATACTGACGTTTGTGTGTGTGTGTTTCTTAGGGCTCGTTCGGCCAAGTGGTGGAGGCGCAGGACATGCAAACAGGTCAAGAGGTGGCGATCAAGATTGTGAAGAAGAAGAAGAACTTTACGACCCAGGCCCAGCTGGAGATCGGCATCCTCGAGTCCCTGCATCGCCCAGAGCACGGCGGCAAGAAGTACATCGGTGGGTACAGTGCTCTCTATGCTGATACAATAGTGGTGAACAAGGAGACTGATTTGTCTTGTGTGCTGCTTTTGTGTCTGTGCAGTGCAACTGAAGGACTCATTTCCCCACAAGGGACACCAGTGCCTTGTCTTTGAGCGCCTGGACTCCAATCTATTTGAGCTGCTCAAGAAAACCAATTTCAAGGGCGTCAGCTTGAAGCTTGTCCGGAAGCTCACCAAGCAGATCCTGATGGTACGTCCTTTTCTCAACATTGTTGTGTTCATCTTGAGGTTGACATTCACTTTACTGACCGACTTATACCATTGATATCTACTCCATAGGCGCTGGACTACTTGGCGCATCCCAGTGTAAACGTGATCCACTGCGACCTCAAGCCCGAGAACATTCTACTGGTGCACTCGGCACGGAGCCAGCTCAAGCTCATTGACTTTGGGAGCTCCTGTCTTTCGCAGAGCCAGCTCTACCAGTACATCCAAAGCCGTTTCTACCGATCTCCCGAGGTGCTCCTGGGGATGCCATACACCACCGCAATCGATATGTGGAGTCTCGCGTGCATCATGGTACGCGGAGACCCTATTTGGGATTATTTGAATGCTGGTGTGTGTGTGTGACCGTGCGGCTAACATTGTTGTGCGTCTCATTGTTGTGTGATTCAGGTGGAGATGCACACTGGCAAGCCGCTCTTCGGTGGTTCTGACCAGCACGACCAGCTGCGGCGGATAGCGAACGTGCTAGGCATGCCGCCGCGCGAGCTGATCGACCACGCAAACCCGACATACCGGCGGGATTTCTTTGACGAGATGGTGGTCGGCGAGGGCGAGAATCGCGTCGTGGAGTACCAGCTCAAGCTGCGCAAGAGCACGAGCTCCAAGCTGAGTGGACAGGTAATTGTTTATGTATCTCTCATCATGAGGAGCTCATTACGATGCGAAAAACTCATTTATGAACTTGGATTGGTTTATGACAATAGGAAACGGACGCACCGACGACACTGGCGAAGGTGATTGGCGCCGATACCGGAGGCCCTGGTGGCTTTCGAATTCATTCTGAAGACCACTCGCCAGAGGAGTACCGCCTCTTTGTGGACCTGCTGCACCGGATGCTGGATTACAAGTACGTGGCTCGTTACCGATATTGACTCTTTGGGGTATGCTGTGTGTGGGTTCTTACCAAACTTGTGCGTTTGTAGTCCTGCGACTCGAATCACACCGGCACAGGCACTGCTCCATCCATTCATGGCTTCTAGCCGCCAGTATCCCGACACGGTGCGTTTGTTATTTGTTGTTGAAGCCGTGTTTACTGAGATGGGTGCTAATGGTTAGGACTGATTGTGCTTATGCTCACAGAAGGGAAAGAAGAAGGCCAAGTCGATGCGCTCGAACCAGATGCAGGACGTGCACGACTCGGGCTCGTCGTTCTACGACCCCGCCGACTCGAAGCGCAAGTTGCGGCGGCTGTACGAGAATCCGGGCATCAGCCATTGAGCAATTGGCAACATCATTGAGGAGAAGACGACTGGGGTCGAGTCCTACGAATTTACAAGTGATGTCCGTCATTTGGTAGCGGACGCTCATCACGCTTGCGGAAGTCTCTGTGGCGTGATTGCGGACGGAAGCAGCAGCTGCAGAATGGGGAGCTCACCAGAGTACACGTTGCTCACGTGAGATTGACATCTCTACAACAACTCGCTGACAGTTACTCCAAGTGAGCCACGCTGTCGAGTGGGACGCGTCAAGGAAGAAGAGTCGGCTGCGGCGCGTTGCCTTAAGACATTCGTGATGCACAAGCGAGTGCTTCATTCGCGAGATGCGATCACCACACCAAGCCAGCAGGGGTGCTACGCATTGCTACTGTGTCCGAGTCCCACGCCGAGTGAGTTGCCCAGTCACCTCCCAAGGCGCAGTGCGAGGCACTCATGGACGGTGCGTCGTTCCTTCGCCGCCCAGCCATGTGAAAGAGCCCACTGCACATTATCATTATTATTGAAGAAGATTTGTTCCAGTACGAAATACCTCCATCAGCAGAAATCGAGTAGCAGAGAAGTAGTAGCGAATTAAGAGAGACAGATAGGCACATAAGCGCATAGCAATACCAGCACAACTGAAGATCAAACAACAGACACGATTGGTTTTGTAAGTTGCTCAGAGAGATGTGCGTCCCTTGACGGCTCTCGTTGCTGCGGTTCCTTTGGCATTAGCTCGTAATTAATCTTGTGATCATCGCGGGCTGACGCTGCTGTAGCTATTCGACGTTGCTAAATGCCTCCTTGCGAGAGAGAGACACTTAGTTCTCGCCCTGGCGCTTGAGGTAGTCGAGCAGCACGTTAAGCGCGTGGGTCTCCTCACCGAAGTCGGTGATGACGGCGCACGAGGTGGAGACGACCTTGCGGGCCTCGCCGGTGGCGTCGATCTTGCAGAGGCCGCACCACTCGCCGAGCTGCTTGCCCGATGGCACGAGGATGAGGTTCACGCCGTGCTCCTCACAGAGAGCGCGCACAAGCTTGGAGTAGCTCGGCTCGTCGCAGTCCTGGGCGAGGCAGCAGAGACGCGCGCGACGCGAGTCGAGGGCCTTGGCCGCCTCGTGGAGGCCGCGCTTGAGGCCGTCGTGGACGAGGGCCTTCTTGAGCACCTCCTTGAGGGCGTCCATCTCTCCGAGCTCCTTCGGGACTTCAACAACAACTTCCTCAGCCGACATGATTGATTGCTTCACTTATTGTTTGGGTGGAGTCCTCGGAAGAGCAAATGCGCCGCCATGTTGTGCCATTCCTCCACGAGCAGATCAATTTGAGCCCCGTGCCAAATTTGACTGGCTGTCGCGGGCAAGTCACTTGGATTCCTGTGGACCACATCAAATACGTGTGGGCCACCTCTAAACAAAGCGTTTTAAACAGAGTGATTAGTTTAATACAGATAATGTTTTTTACCGTGATTTCGGTTATATCTGTTTTGGAACTGATTGCTTCCTCTGCCTGTGGTGATTGAGCACCATGCGCCGCTGGAGTGAGCTCGCTCGACGATGCCCGCGCGCGTCGCCGCTGCCACAGGCCAGCAACGCGCAGGGGCTCCCCCACAGACAGCTTATGCACCTGTATCTCCGTCCCGCTATTCCGCTGCAGCAGCAGTGCCGCGCGTTCCGCGTCGAGACGCTGTATGCTGGCCAGGACTACGACCGGCACATTGAGAAAAAGTTCAGCGACCTGTCGGGCAAGCTCCCGTGGGAGCCCGATGCGGTACATCTGGAGAACGTCAAGCGCCGCTGGGAGTCACCTGTGCCCAACTTGAACGAGCTCATCCGCGAAGACATCCCACTCGCGCGCAACCTCTTTCGCAACGTGCTGCAGCAGCACTACCCCAAGGACATGGGCATGTGGAACAAGTGGGGCGTGATGGAGTGGAAGGCCGGCAACTACGACCTTGCACGCATGATCTTCGCCAAGGCCTCCAAGATGTCCTTCCATGCTGAGCTCTGGCAGTCCTGGGCGTCCATGGAGATGGACGCGAAGAACCACGTCGAGGCCAAGCGGCTTTTCAAGGTAATCCTTGCGACGGATCCGCTCAACGCGAGCGCCGGGCTCGGCATGGCGCTACTCGAAGCCGAGGTCGGCAATCAGCAACGTGCAAGGGAGCGCTTCGAGCAGCTCACGCGCGACCATGCGAACGACGTGCTCGTGCTCCAGGCCTTTGCGGTCTTCGAAGCCAAGTGCCAGCACATGACGCTCGCGCGCGACATGTTCCAGTTCGCCACGGGCCATACAAACGCGACCGCGCAGGTCTGGCACGCCTGGGCCAAGGCCGAGTTCGATAATGGCTTCTACAAGAACTGCATCACGGTGCTCACGCGCGCCATGCGCACGTTCCCGACGCACAAGTGGCTCGTGATGCTCAGCGCCATGGCGCACTATAAGCTTGGGAACGTCTACGAGGCGCGGCGTGGGTACCGCCGACTCATCGACGGTGGCTTCTTCGTCGAGCCGAGCTCGTACAACGCCTACGCGCGCATGGAGGAAGACCTGGGCCACGACGACGTGGCCATGTCGCTCTACCTGGAGGTGCTGAGCATGCACCCGGACCACATCCCAAGCGTCATGTCGCTCGCCGTACTGCACCACAAGCGCGGCAACCTCAAGAACGCGCGCAAGGTCTTTGAGAATGCGCTTCAGAACATGCATCACTCGGGCGAGTTACTGCAGACCTGGGGCGCCTTTGAGGAGCGCTACGGCGAACTCGAGAATGCGCGCGAGCTCTTCGACGAGGCCACCAAGCAGCAGCCAACCCACGTCGAGTCCTGGAAGTCGCTCGCGCGCATCGAGAGCCGCCTGGGCAATGTCGATGCCGCGCGCGCCGTGCTCACGATGGCCAGCCAGCATATCCCGAACGACGCGCCGCTGCTCGTCGAGCTCGCCAAGATCGAGCAACGCAACCGGAACTTCATCGCGGCGCGCACGGCTTTTGAGAAGGCGCTTAAGCTCGACGGGTCCAACTCCGCGCTCTGGAACATGCGCGCACTGCTTGAGCTGCCGCTGGACGCCGAGCGCGCCAAGAACATTGTCGAAAGCGCGCTCAACGTCATCCCGCGCTACGAGAAGAAGAGCTGGAGCATCCTCATGTGCACGTACGGGCGCGCGTTCGCAGCTATGGACGACTTTGAGAAGTCCGTGGCCGCGTTCCAGAACTCGTTCAAGCTCCAGCCGAAAAACTTTGAGACGCACGTGATCTACGCCGAGACCGTGCTGATCCCGAACGACGCCTGGGATGAGGCCAAGAAGCACCTGCTGGCGGCGAGAAAGCTGCTCCCGAGAACCCACAAGCGCCGTGCGGCGGTTGAGGCCAAGCTCCAGGTGGTCGAGGACGCACTGAAGAGTCTGGAGGAAGCTGCTGCTGCTAGTGAAGGTGATGCTGTGGCTGGTGATGACACTGTGGACGATGAGGACGAAGAGACGAGCGCCCAGTAGAGTTGGAGACTAGCAGCGAGAAGCCCCGTTTTATAATGTTAACGCCTACTTATTCGTGCTGTACATGGCTGGTACTGGGCGTCACTCGTACAATAGGAGCTGCCCGTCAAAGGCTCCAGCGACGAGCCGTGCATTCCGAGCCAGTGTCTGGAACTCCGCGCAGAGGCATGCGGTCTTGCTGTCAAAGGCCTGGAGCCTCTTGAGCACGCGTTTGGAGAGCGTGTCGTAGTAGAACACGCGGCCGTCCGCGTCGCCCGTGGCCAGCACCATCCCGTCTCCATTGAAGCTGCACTGGATGCTGAAGCCCTGGATCTGGTGACCGCCGTCGAAGCGCAATCTGCCCTTGTTCACGCGCTTGTAGGGCTCTTTGGCCGAGAAGAAGAGCGCAAAGTCGCCACTCGACTGGGCGACGAACCGGGGCTCGTGCGGGTGTAGCCGCAGACACCGGAAGGGCTGCATGTCCCGGTCCAGACGGTCGAAGAGCAGCGTCGTAGACCTAAAATCCCACACGAGCAGTGTTTGGTGGCTCGCGTCGCGGTACTTCACACCAGCGCTCGACACGAAGCGCTCGCTGTCGCCCGGCAGGAAGAGCATGTCGTGGACGTCCCCGAAGGCCTTCTGGAACGTTCGACAGACGACTGGCTGGCGCAGGTCGTAGCTGTAGATGCAGCCCTTGTCAGTGCCCGTGAGGAAGAGGTTGGGGTCAGATGGATGGACGCACACGCTCGTGACCGCGACTGGCTGGCGGTCGCTCAGCTGGTGGTGATATGTGTGGACTGCCGTCACTGTCTCGGCGTCCGTGTAGATTGCACTGCCGTCGTACCCGCCGCTGAGGATGTGAGAGCCGTCGAGTGCCCACTTGGCGCTCTTCACGCCCTTCAAGTGATGCGTCAACGTGCGTCGACAGATCTCTCTTAGCTGCTGCTGGCAGTCCCAGATGCGCACGGAGCTGTCCATAGACGCGGACAGGAAGAGGTGCGCGTGTGTTGGACTCCATTGGACGCAGTTGACTGCGTTCGTGTGGCCCGTGAGTCGATGCGTTATTCGTGACGGGAGTGTCGGTCCAGTGCTGTCATCATCATCGTCACCGCCGTCGCTATGACCATCGGACCTTGCGGAGAACAGAGGCGGCAGCACTTCTACGGGTGGCAGTTGTGGTGGGACTGCGTGACGAGCTTGCTCGTCAGTGGACCGTCGCTGGCGCTTGGAAACGTATCCACGGAACTCGAATGCGCGCTCGTCGCTCGTCATCCGACGGCGCTGCATATGGCGAAAGTGTGGATCGTGTGCTTGATGAGCAAGCGCTTGCGCGATCACACGTCGCCTCTGCTCAAGTTCGCTGGATGCAATGAGCGCTGGCTGCACTCGCTCATGCTGCGTCACCACTGCTGCTGCTGCTGTCGTGTGGTGGCTACTGTCTGGCGGCACCTCAGCGTCCTCCTCTTCCGATGAGTCATAGTCGCCCAGCAGCTCCATTAATTTTGTTATTTCGGGTTCGATGGCTTTGGAATTCGGAACCAGAACTCGGAATTCCATCTCGTTCACGATCTGAAAAAGCTCGGAGCTCTTCGTCGCGCAGCATTGGCGCTTCACCTCTGTAGCCCCCACAGCAGCACCAGCGCGACGCATAGCAGCAGAGAGAGAGACACACGCATACAATCATGGCCGACGCGCGTGACACGGGCGAGCGCAAGCACCAGGTGGGGGACTTCAGCTGGATGAACGAGACCCCGGGCAAGAAGACGTTCTGGCAGCGCGCCAAGGAGGACCCGCTCGTGCCCATCGGCTGCGGCGTGACGCTCGCGGTGCTCATCGGCGGCCTCGCGACCTTCCAGCGCGGCCACTCGAAGCTCGGCAACAAGTTCATGCAGGCGCGCGTGATCGCGCAGACCGGCACGGTGATCGCCATGAGCGCCGGCGGCTTCCTCGCGGCCACGAAGAAAGAGGAGATCAAGAAGCAGTCGTACGAAGAGCGTCTCAACATTCAACTGCGCGACGGGGACAAGTGAGAAGGCGCGCGCGTGTGTGAGTGTGTGTGAGCGCATGCGTTTAACTGTATGGCGGGATGACAAGGCGCCGGCTTGAAGTTGCAAGAGCGTGGCTGTGAATAGACTGCGACGCAGAATTACGTATTTCTCCAGTAGTTCGTGAGATAATCTGCTAATCACTTTGTACATTAGACACACATTGAGCATGACTGGTATGCGCTCATGGCAGCATTCGAAGTTCTTATCGACATAGTTCAGCTAACAATTACTTGATCGCTCCATATGAATTGCTCTATGCCGTGCCGTGCAACGCAAGACTGCTACCAGAAGAGTTATAGACTCCTATACGCGGCTACCTACTGACGTTCATGGACGGATATGCACACATGTTGGTCTGTTGGTTGTGAGTGTAGCGCTGAGACAGGTCAAGGCACAAATACTAATAAATTCGTGCTTGGTTTAGATTCGCCGTGATCGTGTCACCTGGTATCCCGTAGTACGACTGATGCAAGCCCAAGGCAATGGTGGCGAGCAGCAATATAATTCCACGGGGGAGGGCCACGCAGAGTGGCCCTCACGTTTGTTCACACACATGTAAATATACATTGATATACAGCATTTGGCTTGGTATAGTACACACACACATACATACACGAGGGTAGACTGGATGTGCGCAGTGCTGGTCGCTAATGGCACGCGCTCGAATTGACCTATCGGGCCTCGTGTAAGAATCGCAACTGACCCTTCACAGTTGGCGAGGAGCTCTTGTTTGTCGTTTCACGACAGTGGATGGTTCACATCACCCGCGCCTAAATCAGTGTGGTTTACATGAATCACGTACCAAATGCACGTGGTACACTCTACTCTGCCATTCCTGGTACTAATTATATGTGTGCTACACTAATTACATTCCTAATGCACGTGGTACACTCTATTTGTTAAGCATGCTCGAAGGATCTTGAAGAGTCATCTTGTCACAACTTGCGCAGGATGAACGGGTACCTGCTGCGCAAGTGCCGCTCCGAGCAACAGCTCATGAACGAGCTCACCAAGTTGCTGAGCTCTAAGGACTTTGCGTCCAAGAAGATGAGCGAGCTGCTCAAGGAACTCGCGTTCTTCTACGTGTCGCCCGTACTGCCGCACATCCCGCACTCGGTGCTCAAGGACCTCTGCGCGCTGCTCACCAACCTCAAGGACAAGAAAGATGACCTGCGTATCGCCAAGATGGTGCTCTGCTTCCTCGCGCGTATCGTTGACCAGTTTGAGATCCGCTACCAGCTCCGTGGTGCGTGAAGATGCCCAATTATATAGTCTGTAGCGCATGCTGAGCTCATGTTATTATACCATGTCGAACAGGCTCGGCCTCCAGTGAAGAGCAGCGCACGCAGAGCTTTGAGCTCTCGGTGTCCGTTCTCGTGACGCTCATGAAAGTGATGGACAAGTCCGAACTGAGCCACGCGAGTCTGCCGCGCCAGAATACGTGCCTCAAGCTCTTCGCGCACCTCTGCCGGGTCTTCAGCAAGACCGACGTGTTCCTCCTGCGCGTCAAGCCGCTGATGCAAAAGTCGCCCGTCTGGTCGCTGATCTCGGGTGACAAGAAGAGCATTGCGGCCGTCATGGGCAAGAAAGACTTCCCCGCTCAGCTCGCGCAGCTCGCCGCCATGTTCCACGGCGTGCGGTTCCACACGAGTTTCAGTGAGCAGGAGACCATGCTCGAGCTCTTGTTCCAAGCGGCGTTTTTGCCCAGCTGTGTTGCGTCTCGGCATGCAGCCGCAACGCTCCTGTCGCTCTTTGAGAATTCGAGCGAACAGGCCAAGTCGGTCATCAAGGCGCTCGAGTGGTTCCTCATGAAGTTCCGCCCAGCGTCACTGCGTATGGGCGACACACTCGCAACGATCTACTTGCTGCGACTCTGTGGCCAGGTCAGTCGTCTGCCTGCTACTGCTGACGACCAGTCGTCCACACCCGGGAGCTCTTCGTTCTCCAAGGGGAAGAGCAACAAGTCGATCAGTGTCTCGAATCTGCTGGACCTATCATATGACATGGGCGGCTCAGCTCCCCTTGCCACTGGTGGTGCTGCCTCGCCACCTCCTTCGCCAGTGGCTCGCGAGCGACAGCGACTCGATGGCGTCACAGTGTCTGCTTCGCTCACCACGCGCCTCAAGGACATGCTGCTCGATGTGCTATGCGTTGCGTCTGAACAGAAAACTACCACAAGCGCGGCTTCAACTTGGGTATCAAATGCGGTCGTACTGGTTGCCATCGAAGAAACCGTGAAAGACAGCGATGCCGAGTCGTGCTTCATGAAGGTGCGCGGCAGCGTGTGTGCCTTTGAGATCGTCGCCAGTCTTCTGCTCAAGATGCTGCGCGACGCAGTCAACAATGTCGTGATGCTGCACCGCCTCTGCCGCGTCACTCAGTTCACAGCTGAGTGCCTCGATGGTGCCGTGCTGCAGATGACGGGGTCTGCGCACCAGCCGCAGTTCCTCGACAAGATCACGGAGCGCGTGGTGGACTCGGCCTCCCACTCCAACCCATTCATCGCGTGCGAGAGTCTGCGCGCTCTAGTCTGGCTGCTGCCACGGCTCGCGTCAAATGCACCCAGCGGCTGGGAGCTTCTCATGAAGCGGCTCATGGAGCTGCCCGTGGACCAGATCAGCCCCGAATCCCGCGTGGCCATCGCCGAGGCGTTTTTCCATCGCGCCGTGACGAACCCGAGCTTGAACCAGCACCAGATTGACACGGAGCTGCTCAAAAAGTGCTTGGTTGTGACACTCTCGTGGTTCCAGACTTCGCCTTGCGATTGGCACGCCGCGATACTTGTGCGCATCTGGCAGACGGCGCTGCGCAAGTCGCTGACCACGATGGGCGATGACGTCTTCCGCTCGATCAACGCCGTGTTAGACTTCCAGCACCACCAATATCACCTGAAGGTGACCACGGAGCTCGTGAAGCGCAGCACGCTCGATTTTCTACTCCGTCTGGGCGCCAAGTTTGCAATCCACCGGCCGTCGTGGTTCCAGGCACTTTCGCTGCGTCTCACCAAGCAAATGCTGCTCGAGTCTCTCATCTCGCGCCGTTTGGCTGTTCAAGTGATGCTGCAGCTGGACTGTGAGGCTCAGCAACTGGGAAAGAACGCCATTGTCCAGCAAATCTCCATGTTCATGGGGTATCTGAAGCAGGTCGACCCAGCAGACAGCGGCAATGGTGAGTGTCCTGGTCAGTATGGACAGCAGACGAAGCGGAATCCCGACGTGTTTGTCGAGACACGCATCCACTCACAGGCTGTGAAGGACTCGCTCGGTATTCACGATGTCGTCCTTCAATCCGGACAGGAGGCGCGGGCGCCGTCCATCGCAGCTCGTCCTGATGCATTGTCGTCGATGGCAGCCAATCCGTTCTTTAATGGAGCTCCAGCGACACCAAGCGCAATGGCATTCGATGGCGTTTTTTAAGATGCACACAAGTCAGTTAACAGAGAGCTAGCTACAAAGCATTCCACACACACAAGAACCCAAGCCATGGATGGACGGACACACAACAACAGATCAAAAACAAAATACATGTATGAAGAGAAGACAAACAGCCAGGTGCTGGGTGTTCTTCGTAGCTCTTCACGGACAATCGCTCGCAGTCCATCTGTTTCGCTGGAAGATTGGGTTGGTGCGGGCTGGATAGAATTAGTCGCTGGGCAATCACTTGAACGTGTTGAAGTCGCGCACTTCGTTCACGATCTCGAGCGCGCGCTGCAGAAGCGTGCGCATCTCGTAGCAATTGGATCGGCGCGCGGCGATGTCGCCCGTCTCGGCGAGCAGCTCGTTGAGCTTGTCCTCGCGGTAGAGCGCCGACACGAGCTCGTTCTGCACGTTCTCCTTCGAGTTGGACACCATGAAGCACATGATGGCCTTGGGCACGAGATCGAGAAAGTTCTTGCGCACAATGTCAAAGTAGGACGCCAGCAGACTCTTGATAATCTCCGTCTCGATGCGCTCGCGATCCGTCGGCTCCTCCACCTGGCGCATACTCACAGGCACTTGCGGGAGCTTGACGATGCCGCTCTTGTCCGCCGTCGCCTTTTTCTTGCTTCCTGGGAAGATGTACGACATGAGACCGTTGTCTTTCTCGTCGTTGCCGCCCTGTCCAGCTGGGGCACCACTCGGCTTGGCATTGCTCGTCGACGCGCGGCGTGGGTCCTTGTTCGGATCCTGATAGCCGTTGCCACCGCCACCGCCGCCGCCAGAGATCGTCTCCCGCTGCAGTTTCTCCATGAGCTGGGCGACCGCGCGGCTGCCGCCGATAAAGTCTGGGTGGTTCGTGTTCACGTACGCCAGCTCGACCTGGATGAGGTTCTGGACCATCGCCTGCGTCGGGATGAGCGAGCCGCGCAGCATGTTGTTTACCACTTCGATCACGCGGTTGCGCAGCTCTGTGAAGCGCGAGAGCTCCATGGTCTCACACTGCGACGTCACGCGCTGCAGCTCGTCGAACACGAGGTCAATGCACTGCAGACCGGGCTGTTCGAGGCGCTTGATCTGGCGCTTTGCGAGCAGCTCAAACGACACTTCCGGCACAAAGAGCGACTGGCGCGGGCCGTTCGCGTTGCGGATCGTCGTGCGAATGTCCTCGTCTGTAAGGTTGTCGAACGGGTTGACCTCCTGGAGCGACTTGGCGAAGATGTCGTTGAAGATGTAGCTGATGCGCGCGCCGCCATACAGTTCGTTCATCTCGACGCCGTTGAGCGCGTGGTTGCGACCGTCGAGCGAGTTGGTGAAATTGGTCGAGAAGTGCGAGATGAGGTTGAGCAGGCAGCCGCCCATCTCTGTCTTGCTCATGGTCTCCGTGGGCGAGCCCATTTCCACGAGCTCGTTGTCGAGGTCGCCGACCATGCTGCCGATCTTGGACTTGATCTCCGGGAGGCAGTCGCGGATGTGGTGCATGAGGATCGTGTTGAGCGTCTTGGAGAGGTACTGCGTGCCCATGCGCGTGGCCATACCGCGGTATGCTGGGTGATTCTTAAAGTACTGCGCCTCCTTGCCCAGGCTATCGCGGATCGCGAGCTTGTTGTTGATGTCGGCCTGGCTGCGGTTGATCACGCCCACGAAGCCGCGCTTGAGTGGGATGATGCGGCCCTGGAGCATGTCCATGGCGTCCGTGCCTTCGTCCATCAGGTCGATCTTCGTAAGCACGCCGATCGTGCGCTGGCCCTCGGGGTCGATCTCGCGCGCGAGCTTGAGCGCGTCGCTGTTGGCGAGGTCTGAGTTCGCGGGCGTGACCGCGAGGATAATCGAGTTAGGGTTGGCGATGAACTCGATGCACATGTCACGGATCTGTTCCTCAATGTTCACGGGCTGGTCGCCCACGGGCACCTTGGTGACGCCCGGGAGGTCCACGAGCGTGAGGTTGAGCACGTACGGCGAGAAGATCTTGAGGTTGATCGACTTGTTCGAGATGCCCTTGTTCTTGCCCGTCATGCGCTCTGTCTCCTTCTCGATCTCACGCCGGATCTCGTTGAAGTCGGTGAACTTCTGGCCCGGCAGATGGAGGAACTCGCCCCACTCGGCGGCGGCCTCGCCGGTGCCGTTCGCGGCCGTGGGGGCCACGTCCGTGGGCGCCGAGCCGCTGGGGCCGATGTTGTAGAGCTGTAGTACGAGTGGTCGCCGTGTGACGATGCCCGTGCCGCGCGGCAGAAAGTCCTTGCCCACGATGTTCTCGAGCACGGACGACTTGCCGCTGCTCTGCGAGCCGATGACGACGATCTGCGGCAGGTTGATGGGCGACTGGCCGATGGCGCTGAACACATCCTGCAGCTTGTTGATGATCGGAATGAGCTGGTCCATGGCGCCTGCGTGTCTGCCTGTCGTCTCTCTCGTGTCGTGTGGTGGGGGGCGTTAATGGAGCTGCTGGCGTGGGGGCGGACTTGTGGCTTGTGTTGTGTGGGCTCTTTGCTTTTCTCCGCTCACTTGACTTGGTTTCTCTCTCTGCGTCATAGCTTCTGGATTAAAATGCGGTGGATTTCGAATAATCCTGTTTAGTTACGGTAAAAAGTTGTGAAACCCAAGCGTTTGTAAGGGGGTTGAGTATGAAATTGGACGTTGCAAACATGAAATTCGTACCTTTTTATAGCTGTTCTTGAAGAGGTAAATGCGATATACCTGTTATTCAAGTTTGCTATGTGGTCCACGCCAAGTGTGAGAAGAAAAAACTCAGGTTCCAAAGCTTGAAATTTGAAACCTGAGTCCTAAAAAATTGCAAAGTTGAAACCCAGGTGCCAAATTTCAAGTTTTTCTCGCAGTTCGCGTGGACCACACAAGATTCACTTATGAATAGGTTCATTTCACTGATTCTGAAGCCATTTCGTCCACATGACCTGCACCATGTTCCTTTATAAACGGTGCACCAATCTTTCATTCGCATCAGCCCAACTACGAGCAGTCGCACGAGCGTACCGGTACGCGATCCACCGCAAAGACGCACTCGCCCTGCTAGTTCCCTCTCTTCGTCGAATGCGCCACAGGCGAGGAGCTGCTCATCCGAGCAAGTTCTTAGCCTCGTCGTCTCCCCAGCGGCCGCGACCGCGGCTCTTGCGCTGGCTGCGGATGCCCAGGAGCGCGCACAGAGCCACGAGGCCGAGCAGGATGGACGCCGATGCATACTGCGAGAACGAAAAGCTCTTCGGCTGCTCGGTGGAGAGCACAGACGACGTGGCGGTCACAGGCGCGCTGCAGCTGCGGTGCGTGCGGCCGAACGCGATCGCCTTTTCAAAATCTTTCAGCGCGCAGAGAGCTGCTCAAACATGACGAGTAGAACATTCGAAAGTCAGTTACAAATGTGGTAGGAAAGCAAGATATCAACCAAGCGCTGGAAAGAAGCACACGTACTGTCACTGCACTCAGGAATGCGCACCGGCTTGCCCTGGAAGAGCATGCGGACGCCAAACAAGCCGGTCTTGAGCTTGTAAATCTCCATGGAGAGCACACCAGCGTATGGAGTCCACTTGCCGTCCCAGTTCTCCTTCACGATCGCAGCCATGAACGGCATGATCGTCGAGTCGTGGCCTAATTTAAATTCACAGCAAGAGGTATACAGAAATCAGCATACCTCAGTGAGATCTCGTACACAAGGGCTCTTTATCGCCTCACCGAGCGTGATCGCGAACTTGGGCGCAATCGGTGCACCCTTCACCACAGCGTCCAAACGGGTGATGATCTCGTGCACGAGCGGCTGCATCGCGGTCTTGGCAAACCACGAGTTGTTGTATGTTAGGTAAAACCGCTGACGCTCTTCAACTTCGCTGAACACCTTGGTGAAGTTCTCCTCGTCGACTCCGTCGGGGAGCTCGAGGTCGTTGCAGCGAGCAGTGCTGAGGCATTCGAGCACCGTGTCCCACGAGAAGTTGCCCACGATGTGCTTGAAGTCTTTGGTGGTCTTCATTTGTGCTGGGTCGTTGATGTACTTCATGAACTCGGGCGAGTTGTTCGAGAGGTTGCCAATGAAGCCCATGAGCGGGCAGATGTTCTCGTTTGCGTTGACGTGGTCGGTGGAGTAGTCAGCAACGTTCCACGTGACCATGTGGTCGATGTTGCGCGAGAGGCTCCCGTCCGGAGGGAAGATGCCGTCCATCAAAGCTTGTCCGGAGCCCAGCGTTCGCTCTTGATCATCACTGTGTGGGGATAAGCACATCGGAGCAGAGAGTTAATGTAAGTTTACAGGAGCACTTAACAACCAAACTGTCAGGAAACTACCAACCTTCGAAGGTAAATTTGGTCAAGCGGGAGCAGCTGTGGACATGAGAAGAGAGGCACTGGAATCGTCAGCAATGTTCAACCAGTAAGGTATATTCTTCCATTGTGGCCGGACTCACCGAGAGGTTGGCGTGGGGGAAGATTTTGAGTGGACCGTCGCCAATGTAAGCATCACGGAGGATTCTACACATAGCAGATCAGATAGAAACAAACCTGGTGGTTAGCACTGCATCACTACAAACGAGTGCAAGACAAGCAATCAGCTTGGCACTTACAGTCCGTTCTTGAGGTGCTGCTGGCGGCCGAGTGGGAGCAGCCCGCCAACCACGCAGTTGCCACTCAGGATGTTCTGGCCCTCCATGTAGCTCTTTCGGTACAGACGCCCAAAGCCTTCCTCGTTAAAGCCAATGTTTTGGTTCTGTGGTAATAATTCCGTGGTTAGCAGTGAATCAAGCGGGCTCTGGAAGCAATGAATCAGCAAGCAGCTCGTACCGAGACCGACGTCGTCGTGCACTTCCACTCGGCGTTCATCGGGTTCTTCTTGGCCTTATCCCAGCAGAACACGCGCGAGTACGGCGCGCGCGCACCATGGCGAGCCACAATCTGATAACAAACGGCCATGAAGTAGCAGCTCTCGTCAGCACACGCACTCACACACACATGCACACACAACTTAGATACAGCAACGGACCTGCACTTGTTCGAGAGACTCGACGAGCGCCGCCTGCTCCGAGGTTAACGGCTCGATCTTGGTCGCGTCCATGGCGCTGAGGTCGTTGCAGTAGCCGTGCGGCTTCCATCCGTCGTAGGGACCGGCGGACACAATGGCAGACACTGCGGCCGCCACGGCCAGCGCGAAGCGGATACTCGAGAGCATGTTGAGCTGGTGGGGACGGAGCTGCTGCTTGGGCGCTTGACGACCAGAGGAGAAGAGTGCGAATGGCACGCGTGCGTTGTGGCCCGTTATGGCACGCTCTGGGCGATCCAAAAATAGCGTTGGCCTGGAGTCACACAATCTGGGGGATCGGCCCCATACAAATCACCATACAAAGCAGACGGGCCATCATAGTTCAATCCTTATGTCAGTACATGTTCAATATTCGCCCTATCTTCGGGAGAGACTCGTGGGGTCGGCCGAAATTTAAAAAATGAGATCTGGAGGTGCAAGTGACATCTCTGTTCAGTAAACTCAATCGCTGGACCTGCTAACACAGACTAGGGGGCCCCTCTCTCTGTGGTTTGCGTCGCTTAGTAACACACAACTGTCTGCTTTGGCTTCACTCCATCATTTTCTTCTCTCTCGCAAATTGTACTACTTTAGGTTAGGTCATCTCGACTCATTGTGAATATCGTGTGGTAACAGCCCGATCGATCCAAAAAAAAAGAGTGTAAAACGGATGAGTGGTTCTATTTACAGTTCAGTGCAGTATAACCAGATTACTATCTTAAATACATTTATTAATTCATAGAGAATACCGTTTTATAAAGTTCATATGATATATTGGTCAAATAGAGGTCCTGGTACTTTTATGATTTACCCGTCATAATCGATGCAATCGTGCTTAGGAGGCGACGTAAATATAAGTAATTCCTATGACACTTTTCACCGGTTTTATACCAGTTTCTCGAATCTGCCGAATCTGGACTCAACAAAGTATTTTTTGTATTTGAGTACACTACAAACTATTTTTTCAAAGTATAACAAAATGCGTTTGTTTCACCTTCAAAAAAAATTGTAGACATAAAAATGACTATTTTGTCTAACGTACTTTGTTACACCTTTAAATATGTACCGGTATTATCCCAGTCATTTGTCGGTATAATAGCATGAGCTGCATAAAAAAATAGGAATGGCGTTACTGCAACCCAAGATACGACAACATAACACTCAACCTGCAACCCTGCAGCCAAAAGCAACCTGAGAAGCAACCAAATACAAATCCGCTCGTCATTTATGATTCTTTTTTCAAATGCCATCTCAAAAAAATGCAAAGTAACCGGTATACATATGCAAGTGCACAGTATTCGCCGAGTAAAAACGAAATATTTCGTTTATGACTGACTGTCTAGTGCAAAAAAAAACTCGATTCGGGATCGCTAGGGACTATTTGAACGTTGACTTGGGACCACTTTCTGACCTTCATTTCCAAAATAGAGCGAGAAGAAGCAAGAGAGGATGGCAACACAATAGGCGTGTGCTGCGACGCCTGCGGCGACAGCAGTTCGTGTGTGACAGCGACCCCACAGCGCTCGGCCAAACGCAGATCCGTCGTGTGAAGCAGCTGATCCGCTCGCGGCTCCAGCAGTTGGAAATGATGGAGGAAACGCTGCAGAGCCTGTCAAAGTACTCCCTCATGTGATGAAATCCTGGAAATTCCCAAATGTCAACGGTCCCCAAGATTGCTCCCTCATCCCCAGATGACGCCCGCTCCCAAGATGTCCGCGATCGCCAGAGAATCAATCTCAAGATTCAAGTTGCGAGATCAGGGGATCCGCCACAACGACTTCGGAGAGTTTCCAGATGAGGGTGGTCGACCATCATTCCAATGATGAGACGACCACAAACCTCATTAAGCATCCTCCGTTTTCGTTGAAAACACACCCACGACCCATCGCTCCACTTCCCGTCCAAAGCTGCCCATCCAAGTCTGGGACCTTCTCGAGCAAATCTGGGGCATCCTCGATCAAGTCTGGAGGAAGTCTCGGGCATGCCTCGGAAAAGAGTTCAGACCACGACCTCTCGACAAGGGAGATGTGTCGGAAGTCCACTTCAAGTACGATCCTGGCAGATCCTCTCACCAACGGACCAAGTACTCGTGTATCCAAGAGCGCCTCCCGTCAATCAAAGTTTGTTCAGAGACGTAGGACCAGGATATCA
>JAASFV010000276.1:0-28144 GCA_023334015.1 Globisporangium paddicum
GTGGAACGACCGACACCTCACCGATAGTTTTGGACCGGTGGACGCGCAGCAGATCTGGCGCGGGGCTCGCGAAGAGGCCGACAGCTGCCGCAATCGCCGCCGCCTTGAGGATTGTGAATGCCACCGAGTCGGGCATCTTGGGCTGCGTTGAGCGAGGCTAATTGACTTGTGTCTGCTGGACGGTTGGTGGTTGCTCCTGGGCGTTTCATAACGAAACTGAAGCAAAACGACCTCTCGAATGGACGTTTCGTCGTTCGAAACTACTGTAAAGCTCCTCCAGGTTGAAGTTGTGCTGAATACATGAGCTCAACACAGTGTTTGCATTAAAGAATAAGTAGACAAAAGAAATGCCAAACATGTTTGTTTTGATACGTTCGACACTGTGTATAACTGTCTTCGCAATCGGCTCAGAAATCTTGAGGTCGTCGCGTTGGTGTTTTGTGCCCAGCGCTTCGTTGGTCGTAATCAGCAGCTGCGCGCCACGACCACCACTCATTTTTCGAGTGGACCACTTTAGGAACACACATCCTCTGAAGTTCAAGCTCATCGTCCTAAGGTCCATGCATTAGAGGTTGGCCTACACACGTAACAGGCTCAGCATTGTTGTTATCATCCCTATCAACTCTCGCGCGGCGTGAGCGCGAGCTGGTACACTGGACTCTGGGGCACGTGTATGCCTGGGAGCTGCGTGAGGTCGATTGAGATGTCGATCTCCCGCGAGGCTCCGCTGGCGCCAGTCAGTGTGGCTTTCCTCCGGTTCGGGTTGTAGATCACATACAAGATGAGCTGCGCGAGGCAGAGCACGGTGCACATGACGCTCGAGGCGAACATGAACCAGTTGCGGTCCAGTCGGAGGTACGTGAGCCACAGCACCTGGTTGACCGTGCCAGCGACCACCATATCGATCGGAATGAAGATCGCGGTCTTGAACTTGAGCACCTGCACGATCTTCTCGAAGCCCGCGCCGTAGAGGCACATGGACGCGAGGATCCCGAATGAGCCCACGACGTACTCGACCTCGCTGCGCGATTGGTGCGTCAAGTCATTGGCACCTAGCATAGCGTAGATCGTGAGCAATAACAGAGCACCGACCACCACGGCCAGCACCTTGAGCACGTAGCACCGCTCGGTCGAGTAGCGATAGTAGACGGCGATGAAGAAGAGCGCAATGGTGTCGCCCAGCGCGAACGTGGTCACGACGGGGAAGAACCGGTGGTAGAGCACGCCGTAGAGCATCCAGGTGTGGCAGTTCGCGAGCACGGACACGAGTGCGATGATGGACGTGTGGCCCACGCTCTTGGTCTGATAAATGCGGTACATGGCCGGTGACGGACTCAGGATCATGGCCGTGGATGACAGCGACGCCAGAATGCGCAGCACGAGCATGAACGTGTCGTTCGCCATGGCTTTGAGAAGCTAGCTATTCGCTCCGACTGAGTAAACCCCACGCCGCAGATCTCTGAATGAGAAGCGCGACCTGGCCACTCGCTCTTTGGTGACAGATATCGCAGGAGAGGGGGCGACTGGACAACACACACGCATCGCTGCTTGCTGCCGGCCGCATCTGAGATTGCCAGCGAATGAACTTGAGCCTTTGATGGATGGGATTGAAAGTGAGACCTTCACTCTTGGGCTCATTGATTTTGTTTCGTAAACGCCTACAGTACCTGATTCCGTCGATTAGCAAAAAATTTTACGGAAATAGCCCCAGGAGCTCTTCAAGATCTTTTGGCCATTGGCTGTGAATCATTAGCGACGCCCGCAGTACAGCTCTGCATTGGCATTGCTGTCCTTCAGTCGCACCAACGAGCAGAAGCCACTTATCTGAAGGATCTGGTTGGGCAAACGAATGAGCTCCATCCATTCATGAAATATTTGTTGTTTTATGTCAATTAATATACAAATTCAAATTAATTTGTACACCAACCTACTGCTGCTGCTGCGGTTCGTGTCTGTGGATCGGCGAGAGGGGCGAGCGCAGGGCCTGGAACACGGGGCTCTCCATCACAGTACCATGCTTCCCAGCCTCACTGACAGGCAACGAGCCCACGACAATGGTGATCGGGTCCTCGTGGCCGCGGTCCACTGCAGCGCCGGCCTTTGCAGCGGCCGCGGTGGCGCGCTGGCCGTTCGGGTGGTAGACAAAGTACAAGACCAGCTGCACGACGCTGAGCAGACAACTCGTGAGGCAGCAGCCAAACATGAGCCAGTTGCTGTCCAGCGACGTGTACACGACCCACAAGGAGTTGTTGACTGTGCCCATGACCACCATGTGGATCGGGATGTACACGCCCGTCTTGTGGCGCAGCACGAGCTGGATGCGCTCGAGTCCGGCGCCGTAGAGCTTCATAGAGAAGAAGACACCCATGGCGCCCACGCCCAGCGTCGCGCCCTCACGCGACTGGTTCGTGACCCCGTAGAGCGCCAGGAAGAAGTATATCGTCACGATCGAGAGCGCCGCGACCTCAAAGCCCAGCACGCGGCGCACGCGGCGCCGGTCCGTCGTGTAGCGGAAGTAGATCGCGATGAAGACCGAGGCCGCGACGACGCCCGTCATGAAGTTGGTGAATATCGGGAAGATGTTGCGGCCCATGTAGCCGTACAGCATCCTGTATACAGGACATGACGCGTGTCAGCCAACCATTTTGAGCAAGCGTGGCAATGATTGATGCTCTCTTACCATGAGTACGAATTGCCCAGCACGGCCACGAGCGGCACAACGGACGCGATGCCGACGCTCTTGGTCTTGAAGATGCGGTAGACGGTGGGCGTGGGGCTCAGGATCATCATCGTCGACGCGCACTGGCACATGATGCGGAGCGCCAGCATGAACGCGTCGTCCATGGCACACAACAGGCAGCTTGAGGCGATACTGAGCTGATTGACAAGTGACGTTTCGAAATCAGCAGTCGCTTGAGTTTGCTTCTCAGGAGATTACGTGGTCGAGCTGTTGAGATGAGTGCGCCCAATCTCAGAAGATTGGCGATGAGATGATGGGTCCCTCACTCGTCCAAACATCCCCGAAGAACGAGAACTGGCCGTCGAGTGAGGCTCGTGGAGAGAGAGGCTGTGAGATATGAACCTACCACCAGTCAACAGCTCGGAGCATTCCGTGATTGATGAGTGTGTTTTGGCTGCGAAAATTCTCTAGGATGTCTCTCATTGGCTAAAAGAGATATTTACTCCTATTTATAGCCAATGAAATCATGTAGATTGATGGTGTGGTCCACTTTTCGGATTTGCTCGAGAAGACGCCTTTGAAAAAAAATGGCGCGCGAAAATGCGGACGACGCACTGCTCTCATACGGGTCGCCGCGCCGCTCGTTCTCTGCGAACGTCAGCAGCAGCAGCGTCCTAGGCGCAGCAGGTGGTGATGGTCTTGTAGATGCGCCTGTCTCAGAAGACGCGCAGGCGCTGCTCGCGTTCTATCGCCAGCGCTGCGAGGAGTTCCAGCGCGAGCGCCAGGCCACACTCGACCACGTCGCGCGCATCGAGGTGCGCTTTTGCGTTTTATCGGCTGTCGGGGTGGATGTGTGTATTGACACAATGACCGTGTGCGCTGGGTCATGGTCGTGCAGGTATCCAAAGAGGAGTTCCATCGGCTCAAGTGGGAGCTGCGCATGAAGAGCGACGAGGTGTGGTGTCCATTCACATTGAGCTCTTGGCTTGTGTTCCCCATTCTGGCGACTAACACTCGCTGAACAGATCGCAGAGCTGGAGGAGTTGCTGAAAAAGGCGAATGCGACGCTCTTTGGCGTCAAGAGCGAGCTCGTCGACGTGCAGGCGGCGAACAAGAAGCTGCGCCTCCAGGAGGAGAAGGACCGTCTCAAGATCCAGCATCTGCTCGCGCTCACGCAGCCGATCACCGAAGAGGTGGGTATACATAGCTGCTAGGGTACGTTTCCACTAGATTAACCATATATTGTGTATATAGGTCACGTTCTTCCGCGACTGTCGACCTGGGACCAGCGCTTCGTACCCGATCACCCCAGCGCAGAGGACAACGCCGCAGACTTACTCGTACCCTTCAACGATGCACATCTCGTCTGAGATCCGCAGGTCCAACCCGCGCAAGCAAAGTCAGCCGCCTGCGCGTATCGTGGCTGCAACCACTAGTAGAGCGTCGGTCCGGGCCTCTACATCTGCAGCTCAGACTAACAAGGTACTGCGCACCGTGTACCTGCCAAACGAGCAGGCCGCGATGCTCGCAAAGACCGTCGAGAGTCTTGAACAGCAGCTTGTGGCCCACCATCAGCTCACGGACGAGCGCATTCAGGTGCGGATAGCACTCGCTATACACGACGGCCATAATGTTCTGTGTAACACCATTCACAGCATATCGCATGGGTTTGTCATGCAGACGCTGCTGGACGAGTTTGCGACTGAGAAGGCCAAGTTGATGCAGCGAAAGAGCCACTTGGAGGACAACACGCAGGTTCTCGAGCGGCAATTGGAGAAGACCCAGCGGCTGCTGCACCAGACGACTAAGGACTACTTGGTGCTGCGCCACCAGTCGCAGGAGAGTGAGCGTTTGGCGCATGAGGAGCTCCACCAGCTTCACCAGCAATGCGAGACGCTGTCACACGAGCGCAGGGATGTGATCCAGCAGGCTGTCATCGAGACGCAGGCGCTGAAGAAGTCGGTCCAGGAGGAAGGCAACGTGTGCGCGGAGGAGTTCCGCAGTCAGGCACTCTCACGAGAGCGGGATCTCCACATACTGAAAGAGCAGTACGCCGCCGTACAAGAAGCTTGTACACACCGCATCCAAGACCTTCAGGCGCGTCTGACCAAGCTGCGCAGCCGCTACCGGAGCCTCGACAAGCGCCGCGCCATGGAGATGGAGGGCTTCACGAGGGACGTCGTGGGGCTCAAGCGCCACCTACAGAAGCTCGAGGTGATGCACTACGGGCGACGGCTGACCGGCCAGGAGCGCCAAAGTCTACGAGTTGGTGAGCGTGGAAACCGAGTCTGGCTTTTCTATGCCTGGAATATTGGTACTGACTGTGGAAATTGGTTGCTTAGATGAGCACTACACTCTGGACTCGAACGAGCTGAGTGAAGAAGTTGCAGCGCTGCAGCATCGCGTGATGGAGCTCCAGGCGGACTTGGCCAGTGCTTAGCAGCAGAGATCAGACACGTACGTCCGTATCTATTAACTTATCAAAACTAACTGAAGCATAACGGCCGGCGGAACAAGCCAGGATTGTCGTTTTGTGTTCAAATTGGGATCGTGCAGGCTTCGGTGAATTGGATTCTTGGCGTGTTGGACACGATGCACCTGCCAGTCATTCCAACTTCCACCTTGTTGAGAGCAAGCCAAGTATCCTCACAACCTCACAGACAATGAAGACGCACCTCGCAGCGGCGCTGGTGGCGCTGGCCGTGTGCGGACAACCACAAGTTCTCGCCGACGACACTGTAGGGTTCATCGAAATTGGTGCGTCGACGTTTTCCGGGAAAGGCTGCGAGCCTCCAAGCGACGTGTCGGTGGCGCTCTCTACAGACGGCAAGTGGCTCCAAGTGGCGTTCCCGAAGACCTTCTACGCAGAAAGTGGCGAGAGCTCCACACACACACGCGTCGCGTGCAATGGCGTCATCCCAGTGGCCGTGCCCAAGGTTCCTTATCTGCGTTTGAGCTCACTCATGATACATGTGTTTCTGACTCATTCTGACGTGTTTGTGGCAGGGCTATGCTGTGGGCATCTCTAAGGACGCGCTCCAGGGCTTCGTGTCCATTCCGGACGCTGAAGACGCAACGCACTACGCGCAAGTGTCGTCCGAGTTCTTCTTCGCGTCGCAGGGTCGCGGGTCCAAGGTCAAGCAGCGGTTCACAGTTCCTGAGGTCGCTCAGTTCAGCGTTGACGCACTCTCCGATACGATCTGGAGCTCCTGCGGCGCACCGGCGACTCTTCGCATCAACACGGCGCTCATCGCGGACGGAGACGCATCCGCCATCGGCTTTTCGTCAAGCACTGACGGTCTTCGACTCGCAGTCTCATACAGGAAGTGCGCTTCGGCTGAGGACGACAAAGCCGAGGAGACTGAGAACACGAAATACATGGACGAGTGATGGCAGGCGCTGGGCTTGAACTCAACGAGTGAGTCCTGATCAACGAAGAGCTCCAACAAGGTTGCGTATTTTTTCATTAAAAAAATGATTTGCGGGGAAAAAAATATTGACAGACAAATACAGAAAGTGGTCAGTTGAATGGAGGCTGGTTGGTTGGCAGGAGGTCACGACTGCTGGCTCGATAATGGAGACCGCACGTGCTGCCTTCCGTTCTTCACTCTCTCCTCTCTTTAAACTTTGTCAGCTCTCTCGAAATGTGCTTCTTTTACAACTGATGCTGAATGTTCTGGATGATACGCAGCAGCTCGACGGCGTCGGGCCGCACGTTCGGCTCTGAGTCGAGGCACCGGCGCGCCAGATCCATCACGATGGGCGGGATCGTGCCCGTGAACGTCGGTCGCAGGCTCTCGCTGATCACCTTTTTGACAACCTTCATGGCCTGGAGCTTGCGGCCGCCTTCGTCGCGTACGTCGTGGTACGGCACCTCGTGCGTGTCGAGCTCCGAGAGCACGACGCCGAACGAGTAGATGTCCGCCTTCTCCGTGTACTTGCGCCCCATGAGCACTTCAGGCGCGGTCCAGTAGATCGTGCCGACGCCCGCCGTCATGGTCTCTTCCAGCGATCGTTCGCGACTGATGCCAAAGTCGCTCAACTTGGCGCGGAACTCGTCGTCCAGCAGGATGTTCTTCGACTTGAGGTCGCGGTGGATCACCTTGGGCGTGAGCGAGTGCAGGTACACGAGTGCGTCCGCGACGTCCTCAGCCAGGTAGATCTTGTGGTCCGCCCAATTGATCATGCCGTTCCGTCGCTTGAGGAACTGGAAGAGGTCGCCCTTGGCCATGTACTCGGTCACTGCGCAAATGTCGTTCGAGCTGCTCCAGGACACACCCACGAACTCGACGATCTTGGGGTGCGAGAAGGCCGCCATGAGCTTGATCTCGGCGCCAAAGCACACAATTTCCTTCTCGTCGTTGCGCTTCTCGTTCAGGATGCGCTTGACGGCCACCTGTCTGTTCTCGAGCTGTGCGAGCCACACCTCGCCAAACGCGCCCTTGGACAGCACGCGCGTGAAGTAGAGCGCCGAGTAGGCGATCTTTCGACGTCCGACGGCCTGATCGTTCTGCAGGTCAGCGAGCACGAGCGCCAGCACTTCCTTGGACCGCGTCGAGTCGTTCGCGTCGCGCGCGCTGCTGCCTGTGCTGCTTCCCTGTGACGGTGTGTAGCTGCTCGTGCCTGCGGACGGTCCCGATCCTCCATCGTGCATCTGCGGCTCCGCCTGTGGGCGCGTTGGGTTCCGTGGCGGCAGTCGACCACCAGCCGGCTGCGGTGGCGGGACGCGCGGCTTGTTCTTGTTGTTGACCGCGGGCGAGACGTGGATGTCGTAGTCAGTGTCGCTCCTACCGTTGTTCGCGCCCCCATTGACATTCACATTGAGTGGACGGTTGATGCGCCGTCCGTCCTCGATCTCGTCCGCGCTCTTACTCTTGCTCTTGCTGCGGTGGCGCCTCCAGAAGAAGGCGCCGGCAAGCAGCACGAGTAGCGCCGCTACGCCCACCACCACGTACACGATGGTACTGGAGCTGGAGCTATCACTGGAGCTCTGCGCGAGCACCAGCTGTGGCATCTGCAGCAGGACTGCGACGCCCAGCGCCTGCAGAGTCCGCATCTTGTCGCTGGTGAGCTGATCTGTTCTGTTTGCCGACTGAACGACAATTGGGGCTGTCGTGGCATATAAAATCCGATAATAAAAAAGGAATGGGAATGAAAGGAAGGCGGGAAGGAACTGGCTTGGAAAGGAGCACAAACACAGCGGGTAGGGGAGCGAAAATCTGGCGGGGATAAGGATGGAGAGTATTTCCAAAGATCGTAGTTTATGTGCAACTGGCCGATTTGACTAAAAAATAAACCACATAACGACTTTGACCTCTCCATTTTAAACACTACACCTAGCCACATGTTTCCTATCAGTTTTCATCAAGCAAATCGAATTGTCAAAAGTGCTGGCACAGTATCTTGAATTTGTATGGAAACGGTGAATTCTTTTGCGTTTCGACCGAGCGGGCTTCTATTCGGAATGGCTACATAAATATCCACTTTGGACCTTTGACGAAATATAAGCAAGGTTACGTTTTTCGCCGAAACGTACCCCCATTTGTAACCCTTTAATTCGTGTGGTCCACGTTTTGGTTACACTTCGCCGCCCGACTCTTTGAGCGGGGGGTTAATGCAGCTATAAGCGACTCAGCACCTCACTCCGCTCTCTCCCTGTCTCTCTCTCTCTCTAAGCTGCGGCCATGGACTCGACGGCGGGCGTGTGGGCCTTCTACTACATCCAGGGCGAGGACGGCGAGGACCGATCCCACCCGAACGCGTTCAAGATGCCCGTGGCGGCCGCGGACGTGACGCTCGCGGACGTGCTCAAGCACTTCCCGCTGCCGCAGCACCAGGCGTTCCACTTCCGCTTCCGCATCAACAGCGCGGCCAAGGGCGGCGGCAGCACGTTCTTCTGGCTCGACGTCACCAGTCCCACGCAGAAGGTGCCGCTCGTCAACGGCCGCGTGATCTGCAAGCTGCTGCGGCTCGAGCGGCCTGCCAAGCTCGGCCTCATCTTCAAGCGCAAGCCCGTTCTCAAGTGGGCCGGCGACAACAAGGCGCAAGCTCGCCACGGCTCCGGTTCGCTGGACACCAGCGCCACCAAGATGCCGGTGCAGCCGCTCGCTCGCCAACACAGTGGGGGCAGCGACGCGCCGTTCCATCGCGCCTCGTCGTCGCCCGCGTTCGAGAAAGGGGATCGATCAGCGAAATATTCGGACGGGAGCACGTCATCCGTGCCGCAGTCGTCGTCCTCGAAGGCCAGCAGCTCGGGCTCGGGCGCTTCGTCGCGGACAGGTTCGGGAGCCGCAAAAGCAGAGCCGACGGCCCCACCCGAGAGCTTTGAGGACTTCTTGTCGGGCGGCGGCCAGTCAGCGACCCAGACCGCCAAGGTGCCCGTGAACCTCATGTCGGACAGCGGCTGGAACGACTCGCCCCAGAAGAAGAAGTCGGACTTCCTGAGCTCGATGGACCCGCTGGCTCAGGTTAACTCGTCCAGTGGCACCAACAGCAGCAGAGCAGTAGCCACCGCAGTGTCCGCAGAGCAGCCCAAGTTCGAGGACGACAATGGCCAGACCGTCGGGCCCGTGACCATGGCCGAGATGAAAAAGTACGCCACGTCCACGTCCGATGGCTCGAACGTGTACAACCCCAACCTGGTGGATAAGTCGACCAAGTCGGCGGACGTGCGTCGCGCCATGGAGGAGCGTGAGCGCCAGGTGCAGATGGACGTGGACAAGGCCCGCGAGGAGCTCCGCGCGCGCGATGAGGCCAGCCGCAACATGACGGCCATGAAAGAGAGCGCGGCGTTGCAGCTCGGCCCCAAGCTCAAGGCTTGGGCCGAGGATAACGGCCGCACGAAGAATATCCGCACGCTGCTCTCGACCATGCACCAGGTCATGTGGGACGGCGCTAAGTGGACCGAGACCAATATGGGCAAGCTCATCCAGCCCACGGACGTGAAGAAGCACTACCGCAAGGCCATGATCGTCGTGCACCCGGACAAGAGCGGCGGCCGCAATGCCGAGCAGCTGCTCATCGCCGAGCGCGTCTTCGCGGCCGTCAACACGGCCTGGGAGGAGTTCGTCAAGACCAACCCCTGCTAGGTCAGTCGAATAAGCCAAGAGAGGGCAGCGCTATATATCAAACCAATCCTAAATGCATTCCGTCCTCGACTTGTATCACCATGCATCTCAGGCTCTTCACTCTTGGTCGTTTCCCACACAGGCAGCCAGGCCAACTGGTTGAAACTCTCTCTACTTGACGAGCGCGTGGTTCTTCCAGTACTCGACCGAATCGAGGTACGCGTCGCGGTCCAGCGGCACGCCCGAACCGCCCTCGGCCTTGCCGAGCGCGTTGCGCATGACCGTGATCGGGTTCATCGGGAGCTCGTGGTCCACGTCCTGCGCCTTGACCGAGATGATGCCCCAGGGCGCGTCCAGCTGGTCGTCGTTGTTCGGCTGACCCGTCGCATCGTTCTCCTTGCGAATCTGCTCGCGGCTGTACAGGATGATGTCCAGGTGCTTGGCCACCATGGGCGTCACGCTGTGCGACGGGAACCAGCGCACGAGCCTGTGATTGTTCGGGTAGGAGATATACAGAGTTAGCGACTGACTGGTAGTTGCTGATAGAGAGGGATACTACAAAGGGCTTACACTGGCAGCTCGTTCTCCGTGCGCGCCTCGTAGTCGGACTGCAGCAGACGCGAGTTGGACTGCGTGATCTCGACTACGTTCACGCGCGTGTTGGTAAAGTTTTCGATGAACAGGTGCTTGCAGAACGGCGCGTACCTACATACAGAAACATATTAGCGTTGCGTACGCTACAGATCATACACAGACATGACATAGCCTCACAAAGCAATATGGACACATACCCGTCGATGAGTTCCTTATTTCTCGCCAAGTAGATCTCGTTCACCTTGCGCTCAAACTCGGCCTTGTCGAAGCGGATCTGTGAGCCCTTGTACTGCGGGTCGTCGAACTGGCGCAGGCAGAAGCGATCTACATACACAGTCAAACATACACAGCCACTTGCATTAGACATACCGTCAAGGACACGGCAAATAGAGAGATCCACACGTCTCTCACCGAGCACGAGCTCGTGCGGCGCGCGCGGCTCAGCGGCGTCCACGGCGCTGCCCTCGGCCTTCTCCTTCTTGCCGATCATGTTGGTTAGAGGGCGCGAGCAGAGGCGGGCGGCGGTGGGGCGGACAGCTGGCGAGAGGCGGCGCGCGAGCAGCATGTGGGGCGGCGACTGGTGCTTGGTGCTCTCGCTCCACGAATGATGCAAACAGAGAGCTCAAAAGGAACAGCTCTCCCTCTACAAACCGATATGAAAGGTCTCGATCGGATATGGAAGGGGATCTGATAAAGTACATGTTGAAGTAGAAAACTACATCAAAATGTGGTAAGCAGTTACTTTAGTGACACGTGATGGTGGGTTGAGCGTTATTCTCAGATTTTATCGTGACACGACGAGGTGTCGATCATAGTTGGACGACATGGAGCTACGCGGCTTGCGGACGCTTCGCTGCAGCTGATACGAGCGCCTCCAGCAGCGTCGCGATGCCATTGAGCTGCGTCTGCTGTGCGCGTAGCTGTTCTTTGAGCTCATTCTGCAACAGAGAGAACACCAGAGCTCTGTATACAACCAACAACACACAACAGAAAGACAACCAGCAGCTCACCTGCGTGTCCGCCATGACATCCAGCTTCTGGTGCACTTGCTCCAGCTCGATCGCAGTCGCGACTCGGGGCGACATCCTCTGGAAAGTCTTCTTAGCGCCAGATGATGGCGGCGTAGCTGGCGGCGTAGCTGGCAGCGCGATGCGCAGCGCGCCGTCCTCGTCGATGTCTGCAAAGAAGCGCTTGCCGATCGAGGGCGTCGTGCTGGACCGAAGTTCTGCCTCCATCGCTTTGCTGTACTCGTCTTCCTCTTCCGAGCGCTGCTTCTCGAGCATCACTTCGATGAAGCCGCTGCTGAGCACTGCGCCTGGGATCGCGAACAGAATGATGCCCCAGACCGCCAGGATGGAGCCGAAGACGCGGCCGGCGCTCGTCTTGGGCACGATGTCACCGTACCCGAGCGACGTGATCGTTTCGATGGACCACCACGCGCAGACGCCAATGCTCGAGAAGACGTTCGGCTGCGCGCTGTTCTCTAGGAAGAAGATGGTCGTGGACGATGTGAGCACGACAACCGTCGTGAGGTACGAGACCACGAGCAGCTCCTCCTTCTTGCTTGCGAAGATCACACGCAGCCTGCGCATGGCGTTGTACGACCGCTCCAGTCTCAGGAACGAGATGATACGCAGCAGTCGCAGACTGCGCAGGATCAGTGCGCCCGTGTACGACGGGATCAGCCTGTCGACAGCCAGGTTGTCTGTTAGTAAAGTTCAGTCTGTTACATAGCATATCATGAACACGCACATGAACTCGAAGCAGATCTCCAGGTAGAATGGGATGAGTGCCATGAGGTCGAGCACTGAGAGCGGCTGCGCCATCCATTTGAGTCTGTAATAAAGCACAGGCAAGCGCTCTGTTATAGACGTATCCCAGATGAATCATAGATCCAATTCGCTACAGTACCTGCCCATGATGGCGCCGTGGTAGCGCTCGTCCTCGACGCAGGACCAGAGCCGCAGCACGTACTCGATGGAGAAAATGATCGTTGACGTGAACAGGAACATGCCGTACCAGGTGGACCGCGGCGCTACAGTACCAAACTTAATACCACACAGCCCATGTATACAGCGTCTCCTAATACACAAGCGCACCTGGCTCGTTTGGATCCACGACCACGGACGACTCGGAGATCGCGAGCACGACGTTGAGCAGAATGAGCACAAGCACGCAGAGCTCGAGCAGGTACGAGGCGAACTGCAGGCCGGAGCTGTGCGGGATGGACGAGCGGAAGCGCAGCACCGTCCAGATGTCCTCGCGCAAGCGCGTCTGTGGCTTCACAGGCGACTGCTGCTGCTGCCGCGTGAGCAGCATCGAGCGCTCGTGGCTCATAGCGCCGTTGGAATGAATGACGCGTTCAGCTTGTATGGGATCTTGAAGGGCAACATCTCAGTGGAATACCGGTATTGATTCGGACACCGGTATCTGTAAATGGCGTATGTTGCTCAACACGACTGACTTGGACTTTGTATGCTTTGTCTGACTTTCTGTTAAAATCGAGGACTCAGACCATAGTATACACCATTCCAGTCAGTCTTCTGGAGCAACATAAGCTGAATGTTGACGTAGCCAAATGAAAAAAACCCACAAAAACAAAATCTATTTTCCAAAATCGGTTCTAACAGAACTCAAAATTCGATGACACGCGCAGAAATGACCACAATGCCAGCATGGCTGATGACGCGACGCTGCAGAGCTTCGTCTTCTTCACTGGCATCGCATGCGAGGTCACGGGACTAGTCGGCGTCTCCGTCGGTACTAGAGCTATGCCCCCCGGCGCAGCTGTCGCAGTCGGAGCCGAGCTGCTACTGCCAGCGGCCGAGGCGTCAAGCGAGTACATGAGCGTACCGTAGCCCAGCTGGTCGAAGCCGCCGCTGTTGGGACCGTAGTTGCCGCCGCCGCCCTCGGGGCGCACTCGCTTCGCCCAGGCCGTGATGTATGGAGCGCTCAGGCCCCTCTTGACCACGTAGTGGTTGTACAGCAACTCCCAAATGGGGCGCACGATGGTGCCGCGACCCTGACTCGCAATGGCAGCCTGCGTCACGTCGCTGTTGGTGTACGTCGTATAGTTGACCTCCAGTCCGAGGTTGTACTTGGCGACGTACTCGGCGCCTGCCAACACGCGGTTGTCGTCGTAGGCGAAGAGGTCACACTGCTGGCTGAGCGCCATCTGGCAGAACGCGCCCAGGAGCGCGACTACGAGCGTGGCGTGGCCCTGGTCGCGGCCGCTCTCCTGGACCTGGCCGAGGCCGTCCGGGTAGATCTTCCACACAGCGTTCCGGATCGCGCCGTTGCCAGTCCCATTTGCAAAATACGCGACGGCCTCGTCGAACACGTCGGCGCGGTCCGCGAGGACGCCAATAGCGAGCATGGACGCCATGTTGGCCAGGTCCCAGTTGGCCCAGTAGTGGTCGGTCTTGGCGCCGTTGTGGCGCACGAGGAAGTCGTGGTTCATCGGATAGAAGACCGTGAGCATCATCTTGACGAAGGCCTGGAACTCAGCGGCGCTCCAGTTCTTGTGCATGCGCAGGAGCTCGGCCGCATTCGCGAGCTGGTAGCCGTAGATGCCCGAGGCCAGGAACTTGTCAGACGTGCCACCGATAGCCGTCATCGTGCGCGCCCAGTCGTTCAGGATTGTGACGGCGTGGTCGGCGTACACGTCGTCGCTCGTGATGTGCCACCGGAGCGCCAGTGCGTAGGCCGCCGCGGCGTCATTGTACAGCGAACCGTAGTTCTCCTTGTTGGTGCCATCGAAGCCGCGAAAGACCTTCGACTGGGCGTTCGGCTTCCACTTGACGCCTGAGTGCGAGTTGTTCGCGAGCATGGCGAAGCCGCTCGTCCACGGCTCGAGACCCGCACTCACCTGCTGGCTGATGAACGCCAGGTCGGTCGCAGTGTGCAGCAGACCTGGGTGCGCGAATACACCGCCCGAACTGGTGTTCATGAGGCAGGACGCGTCGACCGACGAGCCCACGAGCGCGACGGTCAAGGTGACGCCCACCAATAGCCAGCGCATACAGCTAGCTAGCGGCATGGTGATGTCGGTGTCTTATCGCTAGATGGTAAATGACGTCGGAGCCAGCAACACTCTTAGGCTGAATTTGTGCACAAATGTGCGCCGTAGCGCCACATGTTTGGGCCAGGGCAGATGGCGACCGAAGAGTGAGTTGCGAGACATGACGAGCTGATATTGCACACAAAGAGACAAGTGAGAACGGCCCTCACTGATGGCCATGTGAGCCATCGGAGTCGCCATATTACCGAGAACCACGTGGTTTGGTGGGCTATCCCATGCCCATCAACATCACTGACGAGACTGTCCACATTGACGAGACGATCGCGTGGTCCACATAAAAATCGACCCTCAACAGGACGAGCGTGACTTCCTGCTGCAGGACGAACGCAATTGGTGTGTCGTCCTGTGCGCGTGCGAGACGCTTATTGATGTCCATGAGGACGAGTTCTCACTCCATGCGACTCGTTGCACAGGTTCCTGCCGTGTGGATGAAGCGTCATGGCAAGTGAGAAGCAACATTGACTGCCATTCGAGCCGCCGGATTGCCACCCTCGCCGCCAGCGAGGTGGTCAAGCGCTGAACTTATCTTTTCGTATAGCTAAACCTGACTTCTCAGTCAACAGAGCCCTCTTCTGCGATACTAACTGCCTATGCGATCCGCAGCTGGTGCTCGAAGCCGAGAAAGTCCTTCATCTTGTGCGGCTTGAGGAACGTGAGCGGGTCCTGGACCACGAACTCGAGCAGCGAGTCGTCGGCCGTGCACACGAGCTGGCCGGGGGCGTTGAGGAAGTCCACGAAGATGATCTTGCCCCACAGACGTGCAAGAGCTCAAGAAGATGCCGTCGCCAGCGAATGCCACGAGGCCGCTGGGGCCAGACATGTAGAGCCTCTGAAGCACAGCGCCGAAGAAGCAGCTGGTGAGCACCACGCCGTCGCGGACGAGTGCTGGAGTCAGCGAGTCGACGCCGAGCGCTTCCATCACGACGAAGAGGTCCCAGTCAACGAACACGAAGCGGTCCTGAACCAGTCGTAGCACGCGGTTGTGCGTCAGCGCACGATACCGCGAGAGCAGCATGAGAAACGCGAGCAAGTGACCTGTGGTGATGAGCACGACGCAGACGACAAGAAAATCGCAGATGATCTCGTTGCTTCAGAAATTTGTCAGGTCCAGCGTGCCGCTGTAGATCCCTTGCTTGAAGTCCCGCTGGCGCACCATGAGCGTCATCGCGCCCTTCGCCATGAGCAGCGCGTACAAGTACAGACACAGGAGCACCGAGTAGAGCTTGTAGCTCATGAACATGGCGACGGCGTCGATGTACCAGCTCACAAAGCCATAGACCAGCGACTTTGTCACGCACGATATGGACTTGACGAGGCTCAGGACCACTTTGACCGTGAAGCGCACGAGTGTATGCACGAAGTAGAGAATCCACGTGAGCTTGGTGAGCGCCGTGCAGATGAAGAGGAAGTTTTCGAGGTTGACCTGCTTAAAGAGCATCTACGTGCCCATCTCGAGCATGACGTATGTGGTACGCAAGATGAGCAGCGCGTTGCAGATGCTCAGCAGGATGTACAGCTAGTGGTTCACCCAGAAGTCGGACGCCATGAGCTTCTCGCCGCGGGCGATAACGATGTGCGTGCGCTTGGCCGGCGGGAACGCGTGCACTTCGAGCGCCACGAGTGGCAGCAGGTACATCGAGAAGACCCGTTTCCGTACTTTGTGGGGGATGTAGCACACGAGGTGGCTGAGTGAGAAGGCGATGAAGATACCGCTCATGATCATGAAGAGCGACACGATGCCGTAGAGATACGAGACAGTGTAGCTGAGTCAGCTGGACTGGCGCACTGTGAAGACCACGTTCGCTGCCTGGTCGACTTGAGCGACCACGAAGAGCCCCCACTGCCAGTCTCTGGTGTGCATCAACGGCAGCGCATTGCATCGACTGCTCTGGACTTCGACGTGGTAGCCACCACCTGGCCAGTACGACTGGTGCATCATAAGGTCCGTGATAAATAGGAAGGGCTTGTGTGTCCGCCCGATGCACTTGAGGAACGGCTGGCCGGGGATCCCAAAGTCCTCGTCGATGCCCACCTGAACGAGTCGGTCTTGGAGCAGCGCGTCAAAAATGTCGAGAATATGTTGGTGGCACTGCGAGGCGCTGTCGTGAGTGAGCGTGCAGTTGGTGACCCAGTCGGGCTGGAAGTTGATCACCTCGCAGTGCGGAGCCGAGATATTGTAGAGGAAGAACTGCTCGCGCCGCGCGCCGCGACCGAACGCGTCGTCGTAGTTGAGCGTCAGGGTGCTCGCATTCATCGAGTTGACGCGCATGCACGTGCTGCGATCCTCTGCGAGGTTCACAGGGCTGCGTCTGGGTGCCGAGATGAAACGGAAGGACGCCGCGACCTCGTTTAGGTCTGCGAGCTTGGACGCGTCCAGCAGGTCGTCGCGGATGATATTGTAATTGATCTTGACCTGCGCGAAGCGCGAGAGGATGAGGTCGTAGTGACTCATGGTGACCACGAGCACCGGGTTCTCGCGCAGCCCCGTCATGAGCGTGAGCACCGTGGACACCAGGTTGAGCGCCAGCAGCACGAACTTGCGCACTGTCACCATCCTGCAAGCAGCGAGACGAGTTGCCTGACGCGTTCGTGGCTGATGACGACCTAGCGGACGACTATAGGGATGTGCGAATGGGCCAAAGTTGAGCCTTTGACTCCCATGGCGTATTTCAGGAGCACATGGGAGCGGGGCCACCATCTATCTATCTCTGGTCAGTGTTGCTCAGTCCCTCAACGAACATGGCTTCGTGCCTGATAATTGCTGAGTAAATCTGAGTATGTCGCTATAGTCTGAGTACATCCATTATTAGTGTGGTCACACTAATGTTGGTAGGCTAATGCGCAAATTAATGTGAATCACACTATTTTGAGCCCTGCCTGCTGAGGGGGAAAGTGGCCGCTCATAAACACCAGACGCGACTTGAGCTGGTGCGATGGCGGCGACGAGAGCGCAGCCCACGACCAACGTCTTCGCTCTGGTGCGTTCCTTCTGCCTCAGATCTCTAACAGGCGTCTTTAGCTGTCGATTCGTGCGCGTCAAGTCCCATTCTGATGTCTATGTGCTTCTCTTGTTCTCGTTCTATTGCGACCATCAGTGCGAGCTGGCGGCGCTCGAGTGGCGCGTCTATGGCGCGGACACTGCCAGCCGCGAGCACGCGCCAAACGATAGTGAACAAGAGACAAATGCACTGCATGCGCTCTTCCTGCGCCTGCAGCAGCAGCGGCTGCTCACAGTGAGCGAAGCCGACGACAGCGGCGAGACGCGTGTGTGGCTCTTTGTCGTGAACAACGGCAGCAGCCAGGACTTCCCGACCGCTGACACGCTGGGCGACGTAATCGAGGTGGCCAGCGGCATGTGGACACGCACGCAGCAGCAGTCGCTGGACGCAGCGCTGGAGGCGCGGCTCTTCCGCACGCTACACGCACTCCTGGCGCGCAGACTGCTGCACCACTCGGAGTTCGTGCTCGAGGACGCATTCTTCCAGCCCAACGACGCGAAATTCGTGTATCGCAGCCCGTCGCTGAGTCAGCTGAACCACTTTGACATTTATCTGGACGAGGAGCTGCCCTGTCCGGGCTTCCAGCTGCACTTCCAGCTGCTCGTGCCGACGCATCTTTTGTGTGTGAGCGTCACGATGCTCATGCAGGACAGCGCCGTGTTACTGAGCGACGAGCTGGGCGACCCGCAGGCATCTTGGCAGCGGCTCTTGGGGCTCCCGAGTGCCGCGGACCACTTGATGGTCGACGTGTGGCATCTCGACGACGGCCTCGCGCCCCGGATCATCGCGGAGACGCGGTTCAGCGACGTCTTCCCACGCTTCCGGTCGATCACGAAGCGGAGACATAAGCGCAAGAGCAACGACGACGGCGACGACGCGAACGATGGCGATGAGGTCAAGAAGTCAGAAGAGAACGACGACGATGCCGAGGATGACGATGACGAGGCGCACCACGACGGCGAGGGCGACGGCGATGAACTCACGCGCCGCGCGACCGTGGCCAAGAAGAAGCGCAAGAAAGTGAGCGCCGACCCGGCGGAGAACGATGAGTCCGTCGCGCCCGTGTCCCCGGACACGCACATCAATACGCCCGACGCCACGGGACCGACCGTGCTTGTGACGTTCCCACACGACGCTGTCGACAATGTTCTGCTTCACTACGATGCTCACGTGAGCCACTTCAAGCGCAAGCGGAATCCGCTCAAGACGAAGAAGGACGGCGACCTGGCGCTCGTTTTTAGCTCAGCGACAGGGAAGGCTGATAGCATCCCACGCTGCTCGTCTGTGACTGAGTACACCAACCTTATCAAGACGAGTGGTGCTGCAGGACCAGTACTGTCGCTCCCACAGTCGAGAAGGAACTCACTAGTGGGCGCGGGGCCTGCGACTGCACCACGTGCCGAAGCTAAGCCGACGTTAAGTGTCGCCGTGTCGCTCGTGGCCTCGCTCTCCCATGACGAGCAGCAGGAAGCGCTGGACGGCCGACCGTCCAAGACGCACCCACTGCTGGAGGCGTTGCAGAGCTACGTTGACACCGAAATGTGCGACGACATGGCGGAGAGAACCCGACGAGCGCTTTCGACTAAGCACCGCTTGCTGCCGACTGCTGACGGCTACGAGGCCTCAGCTGGGAACCGCAAGCCACCAGTGCTTCTCGGCGTCAACACGGCGACCTCCGAGCGCCTGCGCAACAATTTGCTGGCCGACAGATTCAAACAGTGGATTTCCGACTACTCCCCGCACCAGTTTCTGAAACAGACCAAGCAGTTGAGGAAAGAACGAGAGCGAAAAGTGCTGCTTGAATTTGACGAAGCCAAGCTGGTCGAGTATTCGCGCGTGAAAGCAGTGGCTGTGGCTCAGACTCAGAATTTGTTCCAGGCCCGAGACGCAGAGATCGCGCTGGGCGTCCAGATGGCTGCCTCAGACGCGCTCGTAGCGTGGCGAGACACCCCACGAGTCCACGATCGCTGGTCGCAGCACACGAAGAAAGGCTCGCGCGTCGCGACGAAGCGTGAGAAGCAGGACCTGGCGGACCGCGTGACACCACATCTGCTGGCGCTACGCTCGTTCCTTAAAAAAGGTGGCCATGTCACCGAGTCGTGGCTGAGCTTCAGCGATTTCGCAAAGCAAACCAAGCACGGAGACGACCGTGTTGGGAACGGTGGATCGCAGCCCGAGCCACCCAAGTTCTGCGTGGTGACCGTCGAAGCCGGCCTCCATGTTGAGCCGCCGCTCATCTCGGAATATTTATTGCGCGGCTTCCATCCTGTGGCAGCGCCCAAGCCAGTTGACTATGCGATCGTGTGTCCGCACTCGCCGTCTGAGTGGCTGGGCATCCTCGCGCTGTCGTACCTCACGTGCTTCCGCAGCATGTACGCACAGTGCCACATGGGGGACCACGCCGCGATCGATCTGGCGCACATCGAGGCGACCAGCAGCGTCAGTGTGGACGCGTCGAACGCTCTGCTCCTGGTCAAGTGCGCCTCGAGCGCTTCCGACGCGTTCGCGACGTACCGTGCTGCCGGTGAGCTCTTGCACCCAGTACTGAGCAACGGTGTGAAGAAGAAGCAGGCGTTCTCGCGCTCGGCCGTGGCAAATGTTATTTATCTGGTTGTACCGTTCCGTAGACAGGACGTGAAGCACAAGATGTGGGCCCTGGGCGCGTTCAGTCGTGGGCTCTTTGGACCGATCGCCTCGCTCGCTGATGTGACGTGGAAGAGCAGCGTCACCATTGAGCTGCTGTACTTGGAAGACCTCTTTGAAGTCGGATTGAATCCAAACCCATTCGCGCTCATGCCAAGTTGTTTCGGACTCTACGATCGCGTGTTCGAGAACGTGAGTCTCAAGCCTGCCGAGATCGACCAGGCGCCAGCTTCAACAGCTCAGGTAGGTGGTAAGACTCGGTTCATGAGCGAACGGCTGTACCATCTTGCAGAGGCCGTGAGTCTGGATGAAGACGCTGTTCCTCGTATCTACGGAGGTTACGCCATCTCGGAGGACCGCAAATGGATCATGTGCAGCTGTGCTGATGCCATCGGCTCAGTCTTGGAGACACACATGATCCGCTTGGACGGCGTCGTGACACTGGAGGACGCATTTTTGGAGATGATGAGTAAATGGCTCCACTTTCTGGCGCTCTTTGGCGAGAAGGCGATGCTGGTGATCTGCCGACTGAGCGAGTCAAACGACCCACTGGATGAGAAAGAGCTGAGCGCGTGGCGGGATCTGAGTGGAAATCGACCGGAAGAGTTTGTTCCCGTCCAGTTCGCTCCGCTACTTGCAGATCTGAAGATCATCCAGGTCTCGTTCATGGCCTATGCCAATGTCCAGCTCCGAGAGGACGACGCGTCGATGCTGTACGGTACGGACACGTCCGGGTACCTCGTGGTGTCGCCGAACGAGAGAGTGGGCGAAGGCAGTCGCGGCGCCTGCTACGCGTCTGGAGGAAGTTGCAACTTTGGCTCGTCGTGCTTTCCGAGGAGTCAGCGTGGCAAGGAGGCAGTGGTGGTGAACGTGTCGATCGTTCTGGACCAGCTCATCCCCACGGTGGAGAGCGAACAAGGCGCCCTCTCGACGGACGACGTCCACCACATCCTGCGAGACTTCCACGCACTCTCGTACCTGACGATGCACCCGATCACGACGGAGCGGGCGTCACCGCTGCCGCTTCACCTGGCCGCAGTGGACAAACTCAATCAGGAGGTGACTCTGCTGGCGAGGCAACTGAGCATAGACCCGCTCCAGCTCCGCTGATGGTGACGAGTTTCAGGTTCAAGGCTGCTGCTTGCTGGACAGGTGGGGAGGTATTGGCGAATGGTTGAAGCTCACTGTAGCGAAATGGGGATAACTCTGAATGATAATGGACAAAGGCTCATGTCAAGCTCGCTCGCTGACGTTGATGCCCATCAAAGTGTGAAGAATCACGTGATTCTTGGAATCAATCGCGACAGAATCAGAATCCGTTGGCTGCATGGTCGCAGATCAAGACCCCTCGTCCCAAGTCCCAAGCTGATATTCTTGGACGCGGCTCAGGCGCTCAGCCACTCTGCATCCAGACAAACGGAGAGCAGCATGGCGACCGCAACGACCGTCGCGTTCGACGGGTACGTGGACGACTTCGGCAGCGCCCGCAGTGACGCGCTGAGAGCCATTGACGCATACGACCAGTGCGCCGACCTTGGTACGTACTTGTCTACTCTAGCTCTACTCGTTATGGATCGCTAGCTGCTAAGTGTAACTCTCATGTTCTTGAACCAGGCAAGCGAGAGGAGCTGGTGGTCGAGGCCCGTAGTGCGATCGAAGAAGTGGAGCGCTATGTTAGTGTTCATGGCTGGATTATTTATTTATTCAGCTGATGAAACCTGGACGAAAAAGCCTGATAATCTGACTGCGTGGGTTTGAAAAATCACAGGTTCGAGTCCTTGAGAACGAGGCCAAGAATGCGCCAAGCAGTGGGGCGAAGCGCAAGATGGCTGAGCAGGTTCGACATATATATTTTTTGAGAGCACTTCCAAGTACGTATTTATGCGAACTAATTATTTTAATTTGCTTGATACTTACTTAGACGGCCCGGTGCAAGACTCAATGCGCCACTTTGAAGTCGAGTCTGGAGAAATCGATTTTGACTGGCGACGCGAAGATGAAGAAATCCGACGGAACCTCCGTCAGCAACCTCCCCGTACGTGATTTCTGTTTGTCTACCCTGGTTCTCCTTTTTATATATCTAATTTAATTAATGCCTTTAGAAAGAGCAAGCGGTCCGAGTCGCCGAGCGAATAGACAGGTGAGAGAACGCTCTTGTGCTTCGTTCATGAGATTCGGTTGGCTGACAAACTCTGCTCTGTGGACAGAAATGGTCGCCACATTGATGAAGCCCAGCGCACGCTTGCAGAGACTGAAGCAATCGGTATACTACAATTATTTCACTGCGTGAAGCTTGAATGGCTGTGATATTCGAGAGCTGACCTCGTCGTCTGCACCTCGTAGCTTCTAACGTAACGAACAACCTGATGGTGCAGCGCAACCAGCTCGAGCACACGCAGGCGAATGTGAGCAGCGAGTTTGTTGAATTTTATCATTTTATACAGCTATTTGCTAATATTTGCAAATGCAACTATTTTTCTTAGGTCGAGCAGGCCCAAGAAGACACAGAGGAGGCCAGTGGCCACCTGCGCCGTCTCGCAGTGAAGGCTGTGACTAGCAAGATATGCTTGCTCTTCGTGATGCTGTGCCTGGCCGTGGCGATTGCGCTGGTCTCGTACTACAAGTGGTACCCGAAAACGAAAAAGGACTACCTGGGCATTCTGCCGACGACCACGGCACCAGCAGCGAGCGCCGCGGGACGCCTCTGAGCTCAAATGGGCGTGTGAACCAGCTAAAACAACCGAGTGAGATCTCCGTTGCTCGGTTATTTCACAAGCGGCACTCTGAATTCTTTTATTATTGATTTAATTAATTATGCTGAGCCTCCGATTAGTTTGTCTCCGCAAGTCTTTTTATACGAATCACTGCACGCAGCAGCCCCCGCCGCCGCGCTCCTGGAAATCCATGGAGCTGTAGAGTCCGTCCACGTGCTCCTCGAAGGCGCGCACGTCTCGGTTCTCTTTGCCGCTGCTTACGAGGCGCAGGAGTACGTGCTTTTCCTCGCAGCTGGCCATGAATAACTGGAACCGGCCGACCAAGTCGCGGTAGCGATCAAGCCAGTCAGACGGCAGGAACCGGTGCTGGGCCTCCATCTTCCGCGCGAGCTCGTAGAGATCGCCCAGTCGCCTGCTTACGCGCAGGAGCCGCTCGTGCTTGCGCTTGAGCAGCCGCTTGCAGAGCTGCTTGATGAGTGTGAGCACGACGCTGATCGTCACGCCGAGACCTGGGATGATAATGTCCGAGATACTTGTCACCACCGGAAGGATGGCTGTGCAGGTTGCTGTGTTGTCGCTCGTTTTCTTGGCGTCCGACACGATCGCTGGGCATGGCTGCTTGTTCACGAGAGCCATCTCGAATCGCTTGATCCCCTTGCTGCTTGCTGTCCAAAGTCAAAATGCTGAGCGATTTTTTAAAGTGAATGAGTGGGTACGTTTTTCGTTGTCTGACTGACTGATGCACGCGAGCAGCTCAACTGATCGCGATGGCCATGAAGCGCTGCTGGCTGATGTCCATGCTCTCGAGATAAAAACAGGATTCTCCAGTTTCGTTCGAGTCGCCACTTCGAGATGCTGGCAAGCTGATTGGCTGGACGAATCCGAAATTCACACATGCCGAGCCGTTTCGCTGGACGTTGCGAACCTCTGGCTGAAGGCCAGGTATCCAATAGAGACACAATGGGTTGATTCTTGACAATTTTGATTCGACAGCCTCGCTTCTCAAGAGATTCATCAAACGCTTCCTTGATCATCCAGCACTAGTTTTCCGGCGATTGCAACCACCAGCTTTAGACTAGAGTTCCTGGATGCGCTCGATCACAGACGCCGTGTTGAGCAGCACCGTCTGAATCCACATAGACACATATCATAACCAAATTCAGAAATCAGATTGTCAGATACAATAACCACGATAGCATGAAAATGAAACAAACCTCAGTGAAGAGCATGTTGCTGCAGATTTTCTGCTCGATCTCCGCCCTGTCCAATGGTTCAACGAAGCTCCGCCGCAGCGATATCCGTCGCGGCGGCCTTAAATTGAGTTTGTTGAGATCTTCCATCACTTCTTCGAGCACTTGCTGGATCAGGACGAACTGCGACATCAGTTGGGCGTCAGAGCTCGTCAGCCTCCGTCCAAATGACACGACGTCCACTGGAGCTGCTGGTCGAACCTCCGAATCTACAGATCCATCATTCGGTTGCGAGGGAAGCGCTGAGTCGGTCGACGTAGGTGCTATCAACTTGATCTCCCACTGCAGATCCCGCGTTTTCGCTTTGATGCCCGACGTGGAGAGATCCAACTCGTCTTGCGCCTCTTGGATTGCCACAGGAATGTCTTCCGGCTCTTTCTCAATTTTGCTCGGCTGTATCAGCTCGGGTTCCACGATCCGATTCGCAGATTGCTACGCGTTTCAGTACGCACAAGTCGACATTAGAGACACAGTTTTAAATGGGGATAACGAGAAGAAACTCTCACCCTTCGCTTCTTCTCGCTCGTCACGTGCGCCTCGTAGCAAGTGTAGAACTGGCCGCCGACGAGTGACAGCGGCATCGCAGTGTAACAGGCGCTGAACACCATGCCGAGTATGTCAAAGAGCTTGCCGAACGACGTGCGCGGCGCCACGTCTCCGTATCCCACGGTCGTAAACGTCACAAGCGCGAGCCATGTTGACCGCATCATGTCGACGATGATCGTGGGCTTAGTGTTCTGGACCATCACGCGCTTCCCCTCGGGCAAACCCTCCGCAAGCACTGCCGTGAGTACATTCTTGTGCCACCAGAGACACTCGCGACCCACATAGCACTCCGTGCCACGCTCCAGCTCGTAAAAGATGGCGCCCGAGACCGCACAGCCTAGGAACAAGAAGAAGAGCTGCATACAAAATGGACACCAGGTCAGTACTGACAACTCGATGATACGAGAGAGCGACAAGGATTCCCTCACCGGAATCATCAGCCGCTGGTACACCAGTAGCGCTGTCCGCGTCAGCACCCGAGCACCAGGGATGTGGGTGCCCAGCTTCAGGATGCGGATCGCTTTGAGGACCCGGACGCCCGTGAAGAAGGACGGCTCCGTGGGCGCGACTGAGTACATGGGCTCGAGTCCCGCGAGGAGCTCCCCAATCTCGACGTAGAACGGAAAGAGCGCGATGAAATCGACCAGCAACGTTGGGTCTTTCCACAATTTCCGAGGCAGCGGGTGCGAGATTGCGCGTAGCAGCATCTCGATCGTGAAGTACATGCCGAACGTGAACTCAAAGTAGATCCACCTCGGCTCCATGTCAGCGATCAGGTTCGTGCCGGGGTTGCACACCCGGTTGTTGCACACTCGCCTGAGTCCATCGAGTCCGAATGCATCCCTGCAGCTGCCGGTGAACCTGTCCGAGCCGTAGTTGTTGCCCTCGCCATAACATAAGGAGAGTGGGCCGTCGTCCGATGTCGTCGCGTCTGAGCAGTAGAAATTCAGGCGAGTAACTGTGATGCCACCGTTACTGTCGAAGGCAAAGCAGCCAGGCTCGTGTCGCGAGCGACAGAAGTCAGCAATCGTCCGCCTGCAGAGCACCGAATGGATCCCCGTCTTCTGTAGCTCCGGGGTTGTCTGCAGGTAGAACAGCGCGATGCTCACAATAACGATCACAAGTCGGACGCGCTGCACGATCTGGGCGAGCCGAGAGAAGTCGTTGTGCTCAAAGATGTTCCACACGATAGACCGGAACGTGGGCGGGCCACTGTGGTAGTACTGCTTCTTGACGTACGTCGCCTGGCTCTCGTTGCGAAACGCCTTGGACGCCTTGCCAAACATGGCCATGACGAGCGAGTTGGACCGTCGAGGGGTTTTCTGTTCATCTGTGTCCCCGCGAGCAGCGTCGCGAGTCGGCCGCATGTTTGCCTTGACGGACTCGATCCTAATGAGCTCTGGGAGTGACCCGCGGAGCTCGGTCGTCAAGCTCCTGTGCAGCCGCTGCATCGTCGCGAGGGTGTCGAGGATCTTGAAGGCCGTCTCCTGTGGTGGTACAGGAAGTGGCGGTGGAGACGCACTGGGGTCTGCCAATGCAGCGATCGCAGCCAGCATGGCAGCTCGCTGAGCGATCGCACTCTGGATCGTGCGAGTAGCCTCGGCGGTCTTTTGCGTCAGCTCGCAGAACAAGCTTAGGATCTGGTGGCTCTGGGCAAACACGGCGCAGGACGGCATTGGCTGCAGCTCGGTGAAGACTATTACTTGCCCGGACGACTTGGAAGATCGCGGGGGCGATCCTACTGTGCTGGCGACCACGGTAAAGTCCCTGGCAAGCTTTGCCTTGGCGAGTTCCTGTATGCGGCTGTCATGGTTCTTCCACGCCAGGTTGTAGTTGATGCCGACGATCGCGAGCGGCATGGAGAGGTAGAGCTGCCCGAAGATCATCACGACGCACGTGAGCACGAGCGAGCCGCCGTTACGCAGCGACGGCACTTGGCTGCCGTACCCGACAGTCGCAACTCTGTTACATATAGGGGCATAGTGATGTTAGGAAGCTGAGAGCGGGTCCGTTATAGTGAATCAGCACTCGATGAGCGATGCGTCAAAGTCCGTACGTGACCATGACGAAGTAGCCGGCGTTGAAAATGTCGGTGAACGAGCACTCCTGGAGGTCGTAGCAGGGCTCGGCGTAGAACACGCCCGTCGCGAACACCATCACCACCGCGATCAGGAAGAACAGCTGATCACACAGCACATGATACATCAACACCAGCCAACAATTCCCAGATTATTCACCATAAGGTACAGTACCGTGATCCGCAGAGGTGCGAGCGAGTTGGTGAGCGCCTCGAACATGACCTTGGAGCCCACGTGCACGCGCGACATAAGTGGCAGGCGCAGAATGCGCACGAAGCGGAGGCTGATCGCGAACCTGCTGGCAAGCACCTCGTCGCCGTCCGGGTCCGCTGCGTTGGTCGTCCCCGCCTGCGACACGAACAATGGGAGGAGCACCAGCAGTGCGACCCACGTTTGCTTGGACATCCAGAACTTGCGCTGGCTGGTCGCAGTTGCCCACCGCAACGCGAACTCAATCACGTACATGACCGAGAAGAGCTGCTCGAGTTGCTCGAATTGCGCCTGAGCGGGCAGGTACGGGTACGCCGGGTCCGAACCAAGCTCGAAGCGCGGGCCGTCGAGCGTGCGCATCGTGAGCACGACGAAGACATCCACGGAGATGATGATCATGATCACGTGGTGGAGCGTCCAGCCCAGTCGGGACTCCTCCGGTCGGCTCAGGATGAAGCCCAGACGCGCGCGCACGGGCATGGCGCGCAGCATATCAGGCGTTGCGACCACGACGTCGCTCTGCAGCGGCGGGTTGACGAGCAGCTCCTTGCGGAGCGAGAGCGACTTGATGAGCGTGTTCTTCCAGATCTCGGCGGCGTTGCGTACGCTGCCATTCTGGCTCGACGGGCGGCGGTCGAGCGGGTGCGGAGTGGCGGCGGCAGCGGACTCCTGGAAGTGCGGCAGGATTTCGCTTGAAACGTTGGCGGAGAGCGCGGATGCGTGTACACCGACGCGCACCATGACGCTGCGAGTGCGAGGGATGGCTGACTAAACGGCCGGCTGCAGCATGTAACTGAGGATAAACGTGGGCTGTGAAGATTATGGCGAGACAGTCACGCTATTCGCGAGAGCGACGGGAATAGAACGGCTGTGCTATTTCAGACGTCGCGCTCGTGTGGCCAGCGACATGACACGGATCAACGCGCATCATTGTATGGATGATGTATGCTGCTAACCGACGTCCTCTGTCGCTCATCTCCCATGTGATCAAGCTCTACACCACTTTTGCTGCCCACCTTCGTCGCCTGCGGCGCACCGAGCTTATTGACTCCGCCACCCTCGATCTCATCGTCGACACTCTCCGCAAAAGCGCCAGCGGCGGGGTCGTCTTCGATCGTTTCCCTCGCCTCCTTGCAACACGCAGCGTCACCAAGCTCGCCCCCCTCGAGATCATCCGCAGCATCTTCGGACACACGCACTGACTCGTCACCCCCAGCACTGTGACACATTGTACAATAAGCTAGATAGTAGTGTCAAATGGCAATTGAGAACAGAAGGCTAA